>JZKD02S2077700.1:345520-356335 GCA_000966675.3 Picea glauca | reverse complement strand
ACACATCTAAAGGGTAGATCAGCAAAGTGTTTGACGAAATACCTCACTCAGAAAAAGTTTTAAAAAGACACCAAAACAGTGATGATCCTTGCATAATGGCTTGGGATCATTACAGGTTGGATCCACTAAAAAAACGTATTAGAACATTTCTTTAATATTCCTTAAAAGTTCCCTATGGTTAGATCCACAAAGACCGCATATAATGTAATGCATTAGAATCCCCAAAACAAAGAGTTTAATATTCATAACATCATATCCCTCCATGTCCAGAACCTATTTTTACCTTGAAAACAATTGTAAATCGTATGAATCTTGGCTCTGGGAAAAAAATAAACCCCTTTTGAGACACTCATCAATCTTTTTTTATTATATATATGGATTTGAAGATTTGGGTTGTAGCATTTCTATATAATCATGGAGAAATGTAACAACCCTGGTTAAATAGATGCATAGGGATTATTAAGTAAAATTAATTAGATAATTAATTGTCCTAATATGGTTTTAGTTAAACATTGATTAGTATTAATAATATTAATTAATTAATTAATTATTAATTAATTGTTTATAACTTTTGATTGATTGATTAATTAATTAATTGATTACATATCACATTCAATGACATGGGTAATAAATTAAGGGGCTTAACAACTTTAATTTAACCCTTTGGAAACTTACGTATAAAGGAGGGGATAAGATAATAAAGGAGGGGATAAGGTAATAAAGGAGGGGGCAGGAGAGTCGATGAAGGGGGAGATATGACGGGGAAGAGTCCGACGGGAGGGGGCATTGGATTTCTGTTTGGCATATTTTTCTGGTGTGGGGAGTTTGATATTTGGAGTTTTGGTGAACCATTGGAGGGGGCACCGAGTTGTTGGGGGTTTTGGGAATTGGGGCCAAGATTCCTTAAGGTATCCTAGAGCTAGGGAGCTAGACAGGTTACTCCTAGTTGGCTGGGTGGTTAGTCAGTTTGGGAAGAGTTTAGCACAGTTTCAACTTCATCTTGGACAAACAAAGATTGGGGTTAGCATCAGGAAGAGGTATTTTATTTATGAATTTTCTGAGTTATCTGATGAATATGTAAATTATTATCATGTTTTTCGTAAATTTAATTCATGTTGTGGATAAATTAAATTTTCTGTTGAAAATTTTTGCTTATACGATGATTATTGAACTACTTAGGCATTGAAAGAAATTTATGTTTAATTGTATGAAATTTTTAGGCTTACATAAATTCAGGTTCCTACACATGGTATCAGAGCTTTAGTTTGAAGCACTGGATCCTTAAGGGCCTACCTACCTACCTACCCACCCAGAAATTTAAACAACCCTAAAACCCTTTAATTAGGAATAAATCTGAGCTCCAAGCTCTAACTCCACCTAACCTGCAAGCCAAGCACATGATTGTTTTTAGTATATATGCAGATATATATATATATATATTTATACATAAATCTTTGTTTTTAGTATATATGCAGATCTATATATATATTTATACATAATTCTTCCTAAATAAAGAAAACCACATAGAGTGAAATGCCAATGTTGTCAGATAATTTGTCATTCTAGAGCAGGGATAATTCCCCAGTAATAGTAGCAAAAAAGTTTGTGTTGTGTAGAAATATGAGTTTTAGGTAATGGACCTTGAAGTTAAAAACTTCATAAGTATGCACTACTTCAAAAATCACATTCTCAAGAAATAAATGGTTAGAAGTAAACTTATTCATATTACCAGGATTTAGATCCATGGGTATAATCCCACTGGCATGTAGACAGTCCATTGCTTGTGCAATGTCAAGTGAAAAACTTATTGCAACATGGGGATCAATTCGATTGGGGCGTAAACTCATCATGTATTTCTAAAGTTGTTTGGTAACTATTACCTTGATTGGATCTTTGCATGCTCCAATGAACTACAGTCACAGATACATGTTCTATTACAACTAATTTCTTGAACCATACCTGAATTGAAAAGCACCTACAAATCATGTAAAAACAAATTCAAAACAAACTATGCAGACAATATAATTGACCGCCATGCTAAGAAAGACTCCTATAATCAAATGAAAAGATTAGGGAGGGCAATGAATTGAAAGTTTCTCAAATGCACAAATTATTCTATACTCTACAACCACAGAGGAGAAAACAGATTATTTCTTTGTAAAGAGAGAGGGGAAAATAAATTATTTGTTTGTAGTTAGGGAAGGAAGACCCTCCATGAGTCACTTTTCCCTTTATAGGTTCAGTTTTCCCTAATTTTCCCTGTAAAGGTCCAGTTTTCCCGATCGATGATGAACAACCACCAGAACTTGTGGTAGATTTCTGAAACGTTGATGTTGAGGACCTCAAAGGTGATGTAGAAGATCTGGATGTAGCACTATATGACTTGAGTGTAGGCGTTAAAGGACAGAAGTTGACACTTCCACTAGAACTTGGAACTGAGGATGCTCTATCTCTGTCATAGTAATTGATTTTGCTTGAACAAGAAACCAAGCTTGAATGTTGTGGTTGGAGCTACTTCGAATCCTTGTTGGACTAGACTCTATCTGCATAGCATAAATCATAAATATGATGGACTTGAGAAAGAAAGAGATGAGTTGCAATAGGAGTAAATACAACAAATAGGCATGATAGAACAAAGAGTTACCAAAAATCCGATAACTATTAATGTCAGTCACTATAAAAATTACTCTTACTACAACAATCATAGTTGGGAGATGAAAAAATACCGATAAAGAGCCATGATTTCCCTTTCAAATATCAAAGATTTAAGATTTGGTATTTAGCATCTATCTGATCTCAACACAGAACAACACTATCTGCAAGTGAAAAGTGTACTCCTCTCACTTCATCAAGCCAATATCAAGCCAACCTAACAACCAAACACCCAAGCGCCACTGCCATACTAGAGACCAACATGCAAGCTATCAATCTAAGCACCCAACACAACACAGAGCACCAAAATCACATGGAAGAGGAGATCACTTGAAGGCCCAAAAGGGGTTCACTACATGCCATACAAACACGCCAGCACCAGCACATAGCCCAGCACCCAAAGCCCATGCGAAGCCATGAGGAGGAGCCTATGAGGGCACTAGTCATTGTACTATGTGTCTCATTAATGCGCGTGCACTGCAAAATTTTCTTTATTATTAATAAACAAAAAAAAAAAAAAAAAAAAAAGGAAAAACATACAAATCCCAGTCGCCAACCAAAGAAGTAGGCAGAGGCTTTAGTGGTTGTCTGTGACTGGGAGATAGCAGAGGCTCGTAAAAGGGATGCACTTAACTAAGCTCGGGTGTGTGGAGAGAAGCCACCCACAGAGCTTCTTGCAGAAGAGAGAGGCTTACATGCTACCATTGATGAAGAAGTCAGGAGTTTGTTGCAAGGTAAAACCTACAATGAGTTGTATGAATTACAATGTCAAATTGAATCTCAAATGTTTTCTAGGACTACAAAAGTTGTAGAATACTGGGAGGCAGTGTTGAAACGGCTTCAGATCTATAAAGAAGAGGCCCGCCTTAAGGAAATTCATGTAGGCCTTCTGCGTCAACACTTGCAACAACTACAAGAACTAGACAACAATGAGCGCTATCCCTTCACCACACCCCAACCAACTGAAATTTCAACCATTGTCCTCAATTCACAATCGAAACCTCTACTTCTTTCATTAATAAAACAACAACAAAAAAAAATGGTGCTAACCCTTCATGCAAATATTTTTTGAATCAACCATTTTCAGTATTGTTCGTAGCTTTGATCAAAAAGAAAATAAATATGAATAGGTTCAAAAACACAACACACATGTTAGTTACCAAATCCATAATATACAAGCCAGCGACCAATGCCAGAAGCCAAACACCTGACAAACGAGGAGGAGAAGCCATGAGAGACGGCCATGGCAGCCGACCACGTAACCAGAAACCTCGCAAGAAGAAACGATGGGGAAAAGACGAATTAGGGTTACGGTGATAAAGGTTAGAATTTAGATGGGGGGGGTGCTGGAGGAAGCAAGGCAGGCATGTGGAATCCATGCGTGCCCGCACTTATTTTTAAATTATTTTGAATTTTTCTTTTATTATTAATATATATATATATATATATATATATATTGTGTGTGTGTGTTCGTTTAATTTTTTTTATTTTAGTATAAAGTATAGTTAATTATTTTTAAAACAATTAATTATTTTGACTAATTCAATTAATTGTTTTAATTAACTGTCTTTAATTTAATGTAAAAATAATTTTAAGTTAATTAAATAATCTTCAAATTTTATTTTATTTTATTTTTTTAATTAAATTAACTATTTTATTTAGTGTAAAGTTAATCTACATTAAAGTTAATTAAAATGTTAGAGGGTCCATGGGTTTTGAACCCAAGACCACCCACCAAGCAAAGTGCCTTAAGAAGAGCACTAACACCAACGCGCCCCTCATGAGTCATTATAAAATAAATTATTATACATAAATTAATTAATAGTGATAAAATACTATCCCAAAGTATAATCTCCAATTATCCATGTTAACCAAACACTAAGTTCCGAGCCCTCAACCACCAATCCAAGCACCAAGTCCCTCCATTCCATTCTATTAGTCAAAACCCAACACCAAGCTTTGGTGCATCGCCTCAGGCTCACTACATATTGCGACTACAAGTCCAGAAACAATACATAACCATGGCACACAAGCGCTAAGATCCAATGCCCAAAAACCACTCTACAATCCTCAAGACTTGCACCTACAACCACCAAGACACACAATTCAACGCATATGTACAATGCGCCAAGGAAATCCCACGAGTCAAGCATCGAAGGATAGCCTTAGACTCATTTCATCGACATTAGGTTGGAAGTCACCTTAATTAGTTGTAAATGCAAAGTATAAGGACTTAGACCAAGACAAGCGGGGGGTGGGCCTCATGTGCACTTGGAAGGTAAGTTAAATAATCGACGAGTATGGTGCAAGCTAGCGTAGCTAACAGGTGAAGGAGTCAATAGTTTTCTTAGGTGAAGAAATCAAGCTTAGATGTTTTAGCCCTAACCTAGCCACCTCCTCTAAAGAGAGTAGCGTCTGTTTACAGAGAAGTAAAAAGAAACTTACGCCTAACCCTATTTTCTAGTTAAGTTGAGCAAATGTGAAACGTCCTTAAACTCACCCTGACAACTTTGGTTGATGCAGGTTAAATCATACAGGATGGTTAGGACTCGAGGGAATCGAGGGAGGGGAGCATCGTCGTAGGCACCTTCAACACTGCCACCGCCACCGCCACCATCGCCCGAACTAGCTCTCATACTGCGCTCGTTGGAGGCCATAAATGAGACTTTAAAGGGGAGAAAACCAACAAAGATCAAAATGGAACCCCCACCATCTGAAATGGGTAATCTAGAAGCATCAAGGAATTTAGAGGGAGGACCTCCACACGAAGACATCACTCGAGAATTGCAGAAGATCAAACTTCCGGAGTTTGCCAGGGGTCGCGCTAGTGAACACGCGGAAGCATGGTTGGAAGGCATGACAATGTGTTTTTCCTTAAGGGGCTATGCATCCAACTCAAAGGTGAAGATAACAATTTTTCAGTTAAGAGAGAGCGCCTTGAACTGGTGGGGCAGCCTGAAAAGACAACTACATCTTACCCCGAACACCGTATCCTAGGAACTTTTCGAGGAGAGGTTATGAAGAAAATATCTACCAACTTACTATGAGGAACAACAAGTAGGAGCGTTTCATGCACTAGTATAGGGAAATAGGACCATAGAAGAATATGAGATCAGATTTATGGAATTGGCCAAATGTGTTTCATATATGGATAATGACCAATGACACGCAGAGTGCTTCGTCTATGGATTGAACCCTAAGATAAGAGCTATGGTGCAGATGTGGAAACCGTCTTCAGTAGTGGAAGCTATGGAAAATGCGTGTTATGGAGAGGAACACATGAACTTAATTAGAGGTACGAGACCGACCTTTTAGCATCATCCTGGATTCGTGGGGAAGGCCCCTAGGACATTTTCCAGCGGAAGGAGCTCAAGGCCACCTCCATATGGTAACAGAGTCGCACCAAGGACAGTAGCCATAGGGATTTCAATGGTAGTGAGTGAAACATCTTGTTCATCACCAATGATGCAGGCAGGTCCACGATCATCTCAGGGAACAACTAGTAGGGGCAGGGATTCCAAGGGAAGGAACTTGTTTCAGAGACAGTCACAGAACAATGCGCAGATTCAATCTCGTGTTACCTGTTGGGGATGTGGAGGACCCCATTACCAGCGTGAATGCCCAGAGTTATAATCAGGATTTGTGCATAGAGAAGGAAAGGATTTGATGGGAAGAGCAAGTAGCACCCACCAGATTTACACAACAGTTAATAATCGCCAGGTCGAACATCAATCCACTGTGGTGGAGTCATCAGGTACACTAAATCGTATCAATGTTAAGATTATATTTTATTATGGTGCGACGGATAGTTTCATTTCACCATCTACATTAGAAAAGAGTGGGTTGGTAGCCTACAAGCACGATAACTTTAAACAAGTCGAGATGGCTTTGGGGGAAAAACAAGCGGTAGGACCTAGTGTTGATAATTGTATAGTAGACCTGGGAGTGTGTACTACCAGGTTGAAGGTATATGTCACTGCTCTCAGGGCGTATGACCTAATCATTGGAATGGATTGGTTAGAATCTCATTGAGATTTGGTAGATTGTTTCACAAAAAGGGTGCTCTGCTTAGACGACGAAGGAAGGCCAGTTGACATACAGGGTGTATGGAGAAATGTGTCATTATGCTTTATCTCAACTATGAAGGTTAAGCGATGCTTGACGCAAGGGTGTCGACTATATGTAGTGGAAGCAGTGAATTAAAGGAAGGGACCCTCATTAGATCAGTACCTGGTATCGTCAGAATTTAAGGATTTTTTTTCGAACAAGTTACCAGGGTTACCTCCTGAGAGGGATATTGATTTTACTATTGAGATAAAACCTAGTGCAGAACCAATTTCCAAGACTCCATATCAGATGAAAACACCGGAACTTTGTGAATTGCAGGTGAAGTTGAAAGAGTTACTGGACTTAGGGCTAATAAGGCCTAGTGTTTCACCTTGGGGTGCACCAGTAATTTTTGTAAAGAAGAAGGATGCATCCTTACGACTGTGTATAGAATACAGGGACTTGAACCGTGCTACAGTGAAAAATACGTACCCAATGCCCCAAATAGATGACCTCTTCAATCAGATGAAAGGAGCAGCGATATTCTCAAAGATTGATTTGCAATTCGGGTATCATCAGTTAAGGATTAAGGAAGGTGATATCCAAAAAGTTGCCTTTCGAACTCAGTTTGGACATTACGAGTTTGTCGTAGTACCTTTTAAATTGACCAATGCGCCACCAGTATTCATGAGCCTCATGAACAACGTATTCCATATGTACTTAGACCATTTTTCACAAGTCTTTCTAGATGACATCCTCATCTATTCCAAGAACGAAAGAGAACATGAGGAACACATACGAGTGGTGTTGTCCTGCCTTAGAGAGAACAAATTATAGGGGAAGTTGTTGAAGTGTTCCTTCTTTCAGAAAGAGATCCACTATTTAGGTCATATCATTTTCAGTGAAAAAATCTCTGTGGACCCAGAAAAGGTAAAGGCCATTATGGAGTGGCCAGTGCCGAAAAATGGCCATGAGGTGAGAAGCTTCATGGGGATAGTAGGTTATTGTCGGAGATTTGTAGAAGGATTCTCCAAAATAGCGAAACCCATCACCACTTTCCAGTGCAAGGGGGGTCAAGTATGAATGGATAGAATAATGTGATAGTGCATTCATTGAGCTTAAGAGGTTACTAACTAGTGTGCCAATTCTATGAGTGTCGGATATGGAAAAGGACTTCACAGTCTGTACGGATTCCTCGAAGCAAGGGTTGGGGGCCGTGCTAATGTAGGATGGAGGAGTGATAGCTTATGCATCAAGGAAGTTGAAGAAACACGAAGAGATATACGCGACTCATGTTTTAGAGCTGGCAGCTGTAATGCTAGCTCTGAAACTTTGGAGGCACTATCTTGTGGGGTGAAACTTTGAACTCAAAAAGGACCATCAAAGTTTAAAATATCTCTTCACTCAAAGGGATCTGAATGCCAGGAAAAGGAAATGGAGTGAGTTTATGAGTGAGTATGACTTTGGTATTTCATACATCAAGCGAAAGGAAAATGTGGTCGTAGATGCCTTGAGCAGAAGACCACGTGTCTTCTCCTTGATACCCTTAAAAGTCAATATGAGGGAACATGTGTTGACGCAACTCCAAGGAGATAGTTGGTATTTAAGGGTTAATTCAAACCTCCAGAGTGGGAGGAATATAGATCCAAAGTATAAAGGATATAGTCTATAAGCAGACAAACTATTGAGATATCGAGGAAGGATGTACATCCCTGAAAATGGGTATATTCGAAGCATCATACTGAAGGAAGCCCATAGAGCACTATATTGTGTGCATCTGGGTGTGAAGAAGAAGTACATAGACATGAGGAATCTCTTCTTCTAGGTATGCATGAAGCAAGATGTAGTCCATTTCATCGCCAAATGCCTAGAGTGTCAACAAGTGAAACCTAACCACCATCACTCGGCAGGCCTCCTACAACCACATGATGTTCCTATGTCCAAATGGGAATTCATCTCTATGGATTTTGTTGCGGGGTTGCCACTCACATCTCATAGACACAATGCCATTCTTTTGATAGTTGATAAGTTAACAAAGACTGCTCATTTTATTCCAGTTAGAGATACTTACAATGTCACTGATGTGGCATGTGTGTTTGTAAGCGAGGTTATCCGTTTTCATGGGATACCTAAGAAGATATTTTCAGATAGGGACTCCAGATTCACTTCTAGGTTTTGGACAAGTTTGCAGTCAGCATTGGGGACTCAGTTGAACTTAAGCACATCTTATCATCCTAAAACAGATGGGAAAACCGAGAGAGTAAATCAAGTCATGGAAGACATGCTCAGGATGTATGTCATGGATAATCAAAACCAGTGGGAGAAGTACCTACCTTTGGTAGAGTTTGTCTATAATAACAGTTTTCATAGCTCCATCGGAATGCCACCCTATGAAGATCTGTATGGAAGACCATGCAGAACACCATTGAGTTGGGATAGATTAGAATACTGAGTAACAGTTGGGCCATAATTGATTCAAGAGATGGAGGAACAGGTGATTTAGATTAGACTGAGACTAAAGGAAGCACAGGATAGGAAGAAAAGTTATGTGGGTGCACACAGGACCGACCAAAGTTATGAAGTGGGAGACCAGGTTTTCATTCGTATCAGGCCTAATAAGAGTACCATATGGTTCGAGAAGGGGACAAAGTTGTCACCTCGATTTATAGGACCATTCAAAATCCGAGAGAAAATTGGACTCGTTTCTTATCATCTCGTACTGCCACCCCACTTGCATAAAACTCATAATGTTTTTGATGTATTTGTTTTATGTCATTATGTTGTTGTTGAATCACATAAACTAAATTGGAAGGAATTGTAGGTATCGGATGTGGGAACCCTCATGGTAGAACCGTTACGCATATTGGACTGTAGAGTCTGACAGCTCAGCAACCATCTGGTAGACCAAGTTAAGGTCCACTGGGACAAGTATAGTCCAGGATCTGCTACTTGGGAAGACGTCGAGACACTGTGATGAGACTATCCCTCACTTTTTTTACCACTTCAAGAATATGTTTCTTGGAGGTGGGGTGTAATCACAGTGAAACTATTGAATGATACACTTAAACTTTTAAGACGTATGAACCTTTGTGAATGTTATATGTTATTGATGATGATGGATATAATGCGATCTACTATGCGAATGTAAAATGTATGAATGTTTGAATGTTATTGATGATGATGTATATGATGCGACATATTGTGAGAATGTAAATTTTATGAATGTTTAAATTCTATTAGAATGATGTTGGATTTGATGCAATCTATTTGGTAAATGATAATTTTATGAATGCGTGTCGAAATTGAATTATGGGATATTATGAGATCTATTTTTAACTTGAAAACTTTGATGTTAAGTTGTTGGTACATGGATACTAAATTGAAATGATGATTGTATGCAATTACATGATGATAATGCATAGAAATGTATGAGACTACCCAAAACCGAATAAACGATGACAAAACTCCCAGCAACACAGTGCCACTGTATGTTCCATTGTAGAGTGTGGACCCTAGTTATGATTAGGAGGGGTGGAGGCATTTCCCACCGTGTATCCTCTAAAACCTGAAGTCATGGGAGGATGATGTTAACTCACACTCCCTTAGACATGTGATGATGATTGTCAGTTGCCTGCTGGGGAAGCTTGGTCGAGATAGTGACACTTCTGCTTAAGGGTTCTATTTGGAGTTAGTTCAATATAGTTGACGCTCCAAGATAGTTCAATAGAGAAAGGATAGGAATGAAGATGGAAGTAAGTCAGGGAGGAAGGATGAGTAGAAATAGTTGAAAAAGTATGGAGAATTGTCTGATGGAGGAATTTATTGTTTTTCCCTTCTAAAAAGAAAATGTGTATATATGAATATTCATAATTACGTAACTAAACCACAGTTGTCTAAGTAAAAATTGTTGAAGTAAATAATTGTAATTAAAGGATTTCGCAAACATTTGATTGGTTTATTGTCTTTTATAAAAGAATAGTCTTGTTGATTGGAGTGGATGTATACATAAAATACTATAAGGGTGATAGTTATTGATTATTAGTACATGCACGAGACTTGTATGTACTAGCTACACATGCATTTATTGTACATGTACACTAGTATGTATGAGTTTTC
>JZKD02S2077700.1:300439-344185 GCA_000966675.3 Picea glauca | reverse complement strand
AAAATAGAATCAATCTATGAATAGATTGATTCATTATAGAAATACCAACATTAACAAAGTAATATATATTTTCTATTCATGGAAAATATCTTGAATCTTAGTGTTGATTCTTTGTGTAAATGTTTGTGAGAAAACACTTTGAACCTAATCAATCTATGAATAGGTTGACTCATTATAGAAATACCAACATTAACAAAGTAATATAGATTTTCTATTCATGGAAAATATCTTGAATATTAATGTTGATTCTTAGTGTAAATGTTTGCTAGCAAACACTTTGAACCTAGTTTTTAAGGATTTTGTCACTTGCGATTACTTATTTTTAATAATATTTTTTTAAGACTATTGTACACTACGAAATTGTGTTAAAAAATATGATGCACTCAAGAAATAATTGTTCCATATATAGACACTAGAATATTCTTTGTTAAGTACAATTCCATATTCACTCTTTGCAATTCAATTCCATCTTACTCATGGTTGTTTATATTTGAAAACAAAATGAATTCTACCTTTTTGCAAGATTGCTTTCAACGCTTTTCCTTTTCATTTAAAGAGAAACAATGCCACAATACAAGTAAATTACACCAACACAAAAAAATTGTAAATATCAACATTCCTAAAAAAAAGTAAATAAATTTGTATATACTACCAAACATCTCAAATGATGAATAAATCCAAGGGATATAGGAAAGTGTCGTAAGGTATCTACAAAACTAGTAAAAATAGAGGTTCAAATGGAACTTTATGCTTTACTAGTCAATGGAATGTATATGTTATTATGTGTTCAATGGTTAATGTAGCTATGTGCTTGTGTCAAAAATATTCAAAATAGATTCTTGAAATTTATATGGAAAAGTGAAACTTATAAACTATATGAATTTTAAATATTAACTAACAAAATAATTACTTCACAATGAAAGAAAAATAGTAGAACAATGACCAAACTATCATGGTTTTCCTCTAGAGAGAAAGAGCGGGGACTGGATGGAGTTGGGGGTATAGAGAGAGAGAGAGAGAGACAAATAGATTCTCTCTTGGTTACCAACAAATTTCCACTAGGTTAACAATTGAGTAATTTTGGTAGGTTACCAACCAAAATTTTGGTTAGAGGTTACACACACAGATATGTGCTAGAATGAGATTGTTGTTACCTTTCCATCCCCAATAAAAAATTAACTCATGAAGAGTCCTAATCAATAGTCTTCTCATGAAAAGAAAACATGTCAAAAGTGCAGTTTGGTCCTAGGTGGGGTAGATACGAAATTGTCCTCTCTGACACTTGAGCTAGACCCAATTAACATATCCAATTAAAAGTCAAAACTTATTACTTGACTCACCCTTTGACTTGTATTTTGAGAAGTCATTTATTTTGTAAAACAATTTTCGTTATCAATTACTAATCTTTATTGAAATATATCTTTGTAAATTTTGATATACAAGTATATTTTCTCCACAAGTGCATGATGGAAACACTAATATGTGGATATCAATCATGATATTAAAGGAATTTGAGTATACAAATTAAACATTTCCTAGGAATCATAAGGAATCGTGTAAGAAGTCAAATAATCAATTAGTTCAGAGTGCAACTAAGTACTAAGTTTTGTTGGGAAGTTCCACTAGGAGAGAACTGGCCTAATATGGAAGTAATAGATTTACTAAACTATGCATAATTGACTTGAAGATCACATTGATGGACAATTAATGGAAATAATGGATGCATGTTTCTAGAACAAGTCAACAAAAACCTAAAAGGTTCTAAGAATGTTTATTGGTCAATTCTTCCTGTAGTATGGTCTATGAGTAGTTGAATGATTGAGAACTAAGTTGATTGGGATTATTGGTAGAATAGAACTCAACGTTACCATGGAATAGATCGATCCTAATGGTTTCTTTGAGGGTCCATATATTAACCTCAATGAATTGACAAAATGTACAAGCGATTAAAGTCCAAAAGAAACATGTGTATGATGCATCTGCAATAACTATTGAACCAATTCATTGTCATTAGGAAGTGGGCATCAAATGACATGTAGAAGTTGAATTGATTGTTCAAGTGGCATGTAAAGAAGAGGAACAATTGTAACTATCTCTTAGAGATTGAGAAAGGGAGGTAGAAGTTTGAAGATTACAATTGAGAAAGGATGCAATTATAGGTGATTTTTGTTTTGAGATGGTATGTGACATGGGACATTTAAAAATTTAAATGTGTGCTCCATAAGTCATTCATTTGGAATCCTCATGGAATTTATTAGTTGCAATCCTAAGTATTATAATTGATATATGACAATACAATGTAGCATAGGTCATTCTAAAGTATAATATTTTTCTAATTTAAATAAATAAATGTTGTAACCCCACAAGTAAATCTTATAATTTTTTCATTCTAATAAATGTTTGAATTTTTACTTTTAGTAATATGGGCATAAATTGAGAACAACACAATGGTATATACTAAGTTATGTTATGTAACATACTCACAAAATAAAGTGGATTGACACTTCTAAAATGTCATAATAACACAAGTAAATATTATGGAAACACAGAAATATAATTATGTTTGAAAATACATTTCCTAGCTAACTTGAGAAGACAGGCTAATTTGAATAGGGCAATGTTGTGGGCACCGAACTGATTGGCCATAGGACTAGGCCCTTGCGGCCAAGTCATTACTTATATGATCTTATGTTTTGTTAAATGACAACTTGAAAGTTTGAAAAGAGAAGTTATGTCAGTGTAAGATTGAAATCTCACTCAAGGGGATGTTTTGGGCTTCTGCTTTCTTGGCTTATTAGTAAATGAACATTCCATAAATGTAGCAAGAAATCAAATATGAAAAGGAATCCCCATTCATGACACTGAATTCATTTATGTTCTTAGCTAGATGATTCATTTAGCAGTTGGAGCAAGATCAATTACTGAATGATGCTTGATTCCTATTTGCATAATAGAAATATTATTCTTTTTTGTTTGGGTTATGTGGATTTCTCAAGCCCAAGGATGCATCGAAACCATCATTCAAGAAACCATCATCTATTAATTATAAGAGTAATATATATTTAATGATTGTGATTCACATAACAAAGAGTTGATTCAATTTAAGTCTAGTTAAATTATGTGATAATAATTGACTAAATGTTAAAACTTGAAATCTAATCACTAGTAAAATAGATAAATGTGCTTTTGTAGAGAGTTGATGCACATATCCATGTTAATTTATATTTTATTAAACACGACGGGGACTAGATTCTTTGCAGCTATAACCCTTGTTTATCTAGAACTCTAATATCAAATAGTGTCTCTTATGAGGAGTTATTATGCACTGAGTAGGAGTCCAACGTCAACAATAATGGACACAAATGATGTTTCCATTGCACCTTTCTCTATTTTAAATGCTTATAGCGTGCATGAGAAAATGTTCCAATTTATTGTGAAAAGTCAACAGGTGTTTCAATTGCCCTTGAAATTGCAATCCCAGCTCTAGAGAGTAGTGAAAATGCAACCTATGTGCAAGTGGGTGGTGAAATTGCAAAACATGGTCCAATTTGTAGAGATAATGTAACACCCATTCCTCTTGGTAGTGACAATGCAATACATGATCCAATTGGTGAAGAGAATACAACACCTATTCTTGTAGGTGATGAAAATGTAACACCTACTCGAATTAGTGGGGAATAAATAGAGAAAATATTTTAGGGTCATTTTAGGCTAGAGATCACTCAATGATATTGAGTTTCCATTTTTTCTTCTCCAAAATGACCTCTATCCTAAGCCTTATAGCTACATGATATTTTCAAGGTGCTTGGGATTCAATGCACCATTGAACCTTATGTAATATAGGTAGGAACTATACCCATAGTTGTATTATATGATGTTCACACTAGTTAAATTAAGAATCCATAGATGAGAATGTAAAGATTAAGATTTTGGATTTCAATTTATGTTGTCAGCCTATAGGTCCTTATCCAAGGGGTGTGCATTCCCCAGAATCAAATGGGGGGAATGGATGAATAGATATAGGGGACTTCCCCCATTATCTTAGTGTTAACTATGACTCATGCTAGTTAATGGACTAAAAATCTATTATTAAACCCAAGCTATAGTTCAGGTTGATGTTGTTTTTCTCTCCAAGATCTAAAGGCCCTGGTTTATGGGTGGGATAAATAGTGGAAAATAATTCAATGTCACATCGGTAATCAAATTGTCATTGCTCACAAATCCCACCACTATGATAACCCACACCCTCAAAAGTAGAGCTAGATCAGGTAAATAAAATTGAGTGGAAGAAATCAAGGGCCTATGTGACCTTGAATTCATGTAAGGTGCTCTCCTTTAACATCATTTTATGACTAATTATATGTAATTCCATCCCAAGGTCACTTCATCTAAGAATTCCCTTAGCGATGACTCATATGAAGTATTTGGGATGTATACTAGTTGGAAACATTCATAGCCGAGAAAATCTTGGTATATTAAGGAAGAAGGAAATTTACTACTTTTGGGGGAACACAATGTCTTTGTCTAACATAAGAGCATATTTGTAAATAAAAATCTATACTTATCATGAACTATACTAAAATCACTAATAGGAGAAGCTTATGCTTGAGAAGCATCCAAAACTCATGCTAACTACTACAGTTAATGAAGTAGTCCAAATTGTTGGTGAAAGTTGAAACTTCAAATGCTCCATCTATGGAGAGATATAACTTCAAATAATCACCAACATATAGCTACCAATGCATGAGATCCTAATGCTCCACCTAAAAAAAATATTTCCCAACAAATCCATCTCAAGATCCCAATGCTATAGTAGTTATTGTTAAAGTGGTGTAATATACATCTCTCACTTCAAATGATCCTGAATATATATTGGGTTGAAATAATTAGTCTTGTGTTACTATTCACTTTACTGGTTCCATACTTCGTTGGATTCATTTATATGAGAAATTGGTCATGCTATTGGAAACAAATACTATGATGAAGTTATGACACTTAGAGGAGGAAGTTACAGGTTATAACATGTTTGAGGATCCAAGGATAGTGGTGAGATGTAGCAATGAAATGCAGAAACAAAAAGGCATGACAAGTGTGATCTGACTTTCAGGTCGAACCAATTAATAAGCATTTAATATGCGACGTCGAACCCATTAATAAGTGGAAGCATTGTAATGATAGTTATTTAACTTTAGTTTTTTAAATATTTTTTGGACTTTCATAAATACTTCAAACATACAGTCTTCCACCAGGATATTAAATCTCATAATTATTCTCTAAGCCAATAAAAAACTAAAAATTAAAAAAATTAAAAACACAGTTGGCAATTAAAATAAATAACTATTTTTAAAAAACCATGAAAAACATATACAAAATTAAATGCACTAAAAAAAAGTAAAAAATATTCCACTAGGATATTAAATCTCATAATTATTCTCTAAGCCAATAAAAAACTATAAATTAAAAATAAATAAAAACACAATTTGCAATTAAAATAAATAACTATTTTTAAAAAACCATGAAAAACATATACAAAATTAAATGCACTCAGAAAAAGTCAAAACAAGTGAAAACTATAATACTTGACCTAATAAGGATTTAAAATATATTAATGAAGCGTGATGTTATTTAAAGTCCAACAAAAATAAAATCTATATAAATTTAGGTATAATCTCATTATTTTAAAAATGTATATAAAATTAAAATGTATATCGTAACTGAGACAAATGCCAATGTCTGTAATACATTTTACAAAGTCACATATAATTAACAAATATTAATAATGTGACAATCTATAACAAAAAAACAACCAAAAAAAATCTTATATAAATTTAGGTATAATCACATTGTTTTAAAGATGTATATTAAATTAACAAAAAAAACCAACATAAATAAAATCTTGTATAAATAATCACATTGGTTTAAACATGTATACAAAATTACAAATTTATAAAAAAAACATCAAAGTACTTTTAAAAAAAATGCCTTAAGCATCAACTTCAATGTAATTTTTGTAAAAATAATGTCAATATTTTCAGTATTTCATCTAAACAAACCACCAATATCTTCATCTAACCCAATGTTTTCATATTGTATATATACAACGATATCTACATTGGTTTTCCGAGCATATCAACATCAACCTCCACATGCTTTTGAAAATTCGTTTGAATAAGACATCATCATATCAACTTCAACAAGCTATTGAAAATTTGTTTGAGTAAGACACCATCGCTTCATTGGTGCGAGTTGGAAATGTCCATTGTTTGAACCGATGACATATTAATGCAATTATGAAAGTGACAAAATTTGTTGAATGGATGTTAAAAAGGGTGTGGAAGTTTCTCGAAGTTAAAAAGTTTACAAGATAAATTATTTTTTAGTTGAAATTATTTTTTTAATTTTATAGGAATTTTGTTAGAATTTATGGTGTTTTCTTTTTAGTTGAATTTTTTTTTTAAATATTATAGGAATTTTGTTGGAATTCAATTACTGATAGATGCTTAATTTATGTTTCAAAAGTTAGCTAGATCTTGGTGAGGCCTTTACAGTAACATGTGTATGCGATGGCTACTTCGTTTGTTGTTCCAGATCAATGTTTATGGAATATTCATTTATTAATAAGCCAAGAAAGGAGAAGGCCAAAACATAGATAATTCATTTAGTTGTTGAAGCAAGATCAACTGTTGATAGAAGCTTAATTTATGTTTCAGAAGTTAGCTAGATCTTGGTGAGGCTTTACTTTGGCATGGGTATTTGATGGCTACTTCGTTTGTTGTTCCAGAGCATAGTTTAGACCTGGGGAACGCCTTTGCATGGATTATGTCAAATGGCAGCCAATGTAGATTCTTGTTAGTGTACCATCATGATTTATCAGCGTGACTTGATTGATGCAGATAATTCTTACAATTCTTTTAAACTTTTATGAACACCAAAATGCTAGTTTATGTGGTGGATGGTCTTTTAAAGGACTAGAACATGATAACCTCTGTTAAAGTAGGTTATTCATGTAAGAAATTTTGTCAATTGACCTCTGGTTGACTGAAAAAATAGCTGTTAGGATCTCTTCTACATGTTAGGATCACTGTAGCTTTTAGGATCTCCTCTACTTGTTAGGATCACTCAAGTTGTTAGGATCTCCTCTACTAGCTGTTAGGATCTCCTCTACCTGTTAGGATCACTCTAGCTCTAAGGATAAGAGAGAGGTGTTGGCTTAGTTGGTTAGTGCATTGCCTTTAAGGCTTTTCTTTAACTTTCAAAGTCAAGTTCAATTCTAATAAATGTTTGAGTTTTTTTATTTTAGTAATATGGGCATAAATTGAGAACAAGACTATGGTATATACTAAGTTATGTTGTGTAACATACTCACAAAATAAAGTGGATTGACACTTCTAAAATTTCATAATACCACAAGTAAATATTATGGAAACACAGAAATATAATTATATTTGAAAATACATTTCCTAGCTAACTTGAGAAGACAGACTAATTTGAACAGGGCAATGTCGTGGGCACCCAACTACTTGGCCACAGGGCCAGGCCCTCGCGGCCAAGTCAAAGTCCAGTGGATTGTGACTTGGCCGCGAGGGACTAGTCCTGTGGCTAGGCAGTTGGCGTGCCCATGGCATTTCCATGAACGACCACCTAATTAATTAAATTTTAATTTTAACAAATAAATTAAATTTGGCAGAAAACTAAAAATAAAACTAAAATTAAAATTAAACTAAAAGTAAAAGTAAAATTAAAATTAAAAACTGAAACTAAATCTAATTTGAACAAGGCAATGTCATGGGCACCCAATTGCTTGGCCATAGGGATAGGCCCTCGTGGCCAAGTCACAGTATACACTGGACTGTGACTTGGCCGCGAGGACCTAACCCTGTGGCTAGGAAGTTGGCTTGCCCACGACATTGCCCTGTTCGGCCTCCTAATTAATTAAATTTTAATAGAAAAAACTAAATTAAATTTGGCAAAAAACTAAAACTAAAACTAAAACTAAAATTAAAATAAAAAACTAAAACTAAATCTAAAGCTCAAATACAAAAGAAAATCTAAAATAAAAAACTAAGACGAAAACATGGAGAAATACCTGAAACTCACCGACAACTCGCCAAAACGGCCCCTGCACCAACATGACCACTACACCCAAACACTCACAAGACCTCTGCACAAAATGCTCACACCTCTATGCCCAAATGTGCACAGACCTCTACGCTCATGACCTCACAAATGCTCACGGACGCACATAGACGCCCTAAAACGCCAAGAAAGTTTGAAAACCATTCGAATCGACCTGTTGTTGATAGATAAACATTCTTTCAGCTCAACAATCTTTCAGTCGAAATATTGGTTGGTCAGAATAGATTTTGACCGAAACATATTGTCAGATGGAAAAATCCGCCCGACTAAATTTTTACACGCAAATCAAGGGGGTTGTCACCGCACCGTTCGATTTGACGTTCCACTTTTCGGCCAGAAAAAATATCTTTCGGCTGAAAAATGATATTAGTTCGGCCGAAAAAATGTTTTTCCAAATTTTGGAGATATGATTTTCACGAAAGTGTTACCCACCTCAGTTGTAACATTGTTACCCACCTCTGTGATTAACTATCCATCTCCCTTTCCATGACAACATTTCCTTGTCATACACAATGTTACTACTGAGATATTTTCATTTATAGTCCTACCACTCTTTTTATCAGAACTCGCGTTGACTGATATGGGATTCATTAAGGCCCACCTTTCAACAAGTCTTGCCCCATCGAACTCAACACCTTATCTGGGATATAGACTAGAGTCCAGTTTGAGTACCTGGAGGCTTGCATGCCTTAATGGTAAGTTTTCTCGCTGACAATCATGGGAATACATCAATGTCCCTTGATCGTCAGATCTTGCAATTGGCTCGATATCATCTCATTCATTCGCACTTAACAAAATGTATTTAGGTACCTTGACACTCATTGACATCAATGATGAGTTGCCTCACATTGGTTAACGACATTCATCATTGGTCGGTAATCCAGTGACTTATTTCCATGCTCGACATCAACACATTCACTCGCATGATTAGAATTGTACCATCAAGTTTAGCAACGTGTGAATACTATACACTTTTCATGACTCTATCAACAATTACAGCAAAATGACTTCAGCCATACCAGAGTACCACAGTTTCACTTTCATACTTTGTCTTTTCCATGATTCATTCAACAAGATTCCTCCACTTCACATTCTCTTATCCAGAAGACAACAGTCGCTGCTACAACAACAGTCACTTTTCACATGATCCTGTAGAAATGACATCTTCCATGCTCTAGCAGCCACATCATCCATATTCATATTGCATAGTTCATCAACATTTTGGGTAAGTGGAGGTATGTTATTTTCTAAACTTTAATCATGTAATTTCTCAACTGCTAGCAATGAATAATTTGGAAAAATCCCTCACCCAGTTCCCTTTCCTTTTCACTTCTATGACTTATGCCATGTTGCATGAGGACATGCAACAAGTTAAGTTGGGGGGTAGGGGACTTTATTCACTATCATCACTCAATTTTTCCACTACCATCATTCCATTTTTTCATCTCATTTACCATTTATGAGCATTTCTTTTCCAATGATACTCTGTTGCACTTTGCTTCATAAACATTGTTATACATATTGGCATGATTCACAAATATACAAAAAAGGGCTTTCTTATACTCAGTGATGTTTCCTTATGCACATTGATAGAATATATTTTTCAGTAAGAATATGGGAAAATTATTTTCATAACAACAAGAGAACAAATAACGAAATGAATGTTGTTAACACAAGAACCGACATTATTTATATTCATGGTTTTCACACAAGAACCAACCATAATAAAATGTTAGGTGTTACTCATGTAAATCCCATCTTGTAAATATTCATTATCATCACTCAAATCCAACATTCAGATGCCAAAATTTCTTGAGAAGATCCATGCATGCTTGCATGAGGACACGCAACAAGTTAAGTTGGGGGGTATGTTGGGGCTCAGAAATGTCCTATTTTCATCCACCTTTCCCTTCATCATTCTTCACATTTCATCGGCTCATTAACCTTTCATGATATCATTTCATAAATATACTTGGGTTTCACCTTATTATTTTCCACTTTATTCATTTTAGTATTAAAAGGGAATTTATGATTAAATGTTAGAAAATCGACATGTTTTCATATATATCTAAAAAAATGTGTGAGCTTTGTAATGTGTAGGAATATGTAAAGGATTAATTCAAAAGAACTTCTCGAATACTTCCTCCACCATTTAAAGATTTGAGGAGATAATTCAAGCCCATTCCAAGGAGAAGATCATGGAGATTTGGTCGGAATATCTTATCCAAGATATATGAGAGATATGTGTGAGGATTTGAAGGGATTATATTTTGTAATAATGGGAAATAGGTTGAGAGAAAAGTGGATCTGTAATAATGAGATGCTTATATTATCTTCAATGCTCTCATGTATAAAAGAGAGTGCTCTCTCTTCATGAGGATTCAATTATGGTAGTAATCAAGTAGAGAATTATAGTAGTCATTAATGGTAGTCATTCGGATTTGAAAGAAATGGATTCTTAGCTTTAATTCATGGTTTTGGTTTTCATGCTTTCATTATTCTTTTATGAAGATTGATTTGATTATTGTAATATAAGATTGTTTCATTGGTGAGAGCTCTCATATGTTGTTGTGCCACTCAACTCTTCACATGTTGTATTTTTCTTTTCCTTCTTGTAGTTCTCCATTTCTAGATTAATTTCATTTACGCAATTTCCCATTCCTAGATTAATTTCAATTCCAAGTCATGTGTTTCAATTTCCTGGATTAGATTAATGATTCAATTTCAGTCGTAGCTTAAACATTAGATTAGATTAGTCCTGGTTCAATCTTGCATATACTTTGTGTGTGCTTCATGAGTTTACGATCCTCGGATTGACAAATTAAATAGTTGGGCAAGTACTACAACTCAATTAATACAACATTAGTTTGGTTGCTCCTTTTGCAAGTAGTATTTTTCGTCTGAATGAAACAATTGTTGTTCCTTTTGTTATGATTGTTGTCCCTTTGCAGGGTCTGGAGGATGGGTATTGAAAACGGAAGCTAAGAACCTACGTAGGCGGCAAGTAAAGCGTTTGTGCCAGTGCCTACCTTTGGATGGTGCATAAAGGTTATATTTTAGGACATCTTTAGAGCCCAAAACCTATTTCAGTGAGAAGTTGAATGAGACCAAGAGAAAATACTCCACATACGACAAAGAGTTTTATGCCATAATTCAAGCCTTGAAGAAATGGAGACATTATCTTCTCCCATAGGAATTTGTCATGTATAGCGATAACCAGGCTTTACAATTTATAACCAGACAGAAAATATTCAACCAGAGGCATGAGAAGTGGGTTGAGTTTAAGTAGAATTTTACTTTCTTTATAAAAATATCACTAGGAATGCTACCAAGGTTGTTGATGCATTAAGCAGGAGATGTTTGATTCTGCAGGAATTCCAGGTGAAGACCTTGGGGTTTGAACACCTTAAGTACATGTATTGTGATGATACAGATTTCAAGGAAGTGTATGAAGCATGTGAAAACCCTGTGTTGAGAGACAGAAGGCAGTGGACAAAGTACATGATTCAAGAGGGATTGATGTTCAAGGGAAATCAATTGTGCATACCAAAATGCTCAATGAGGGATAATCTTTTGAAGGAAAAGCATAATGGAGGATTGCCTGGACATTTAAGCCATGATAAAATGTTTGCTTAGTTGAGAAGTTCATACAATTGGCCAGGTATGAGAACAGAGGTGATAAAGTTTGTTAACAGATGTAGAATCTTCCAACATGCAAAAGTAAAATGACAGAACACTAGATTGTATCAACCATTGCCAATACCAGAGAGGCCTTGGGATACAATAAGAATAGATTTTATGTTGGGACTACCAAGAATGGAAAGAGGATTTAATTCCATATTTGTGGTGGTGGATAGATTTTCAAATATGACACATTTTATCCCATGCCATAAGACCAGTGATGCAACACATGTTGCAAATCTGTTTTTCAAAGAAGTTGTAAGACATCACGGCCTACCCAAAAGCGTTGTATCAGACAGAGACACAAAATTTGTTGGTCACCTTTGGAGAAAACTATGGAAGAAGTTGGGGACATATTTGTCCTTCATCTCATCTTATCATCCTCAGATAGATGGAAAGACTGATGTGGTAAAAAAAAGTTTGGGAAACTTATTGAGGAGTCTAGTTAGTGAACACCATAATCAGTGGGATCAGATTCTTCCACAAGCAGAATTTGCATACAATGACTGACCAAACACGAGCATTGGAAAGAGCCCATTACAAATATTGTATGGAATTCAACCCAGGGGAGTATCTGATTTGAAAAACTTGGAACAGAGTGAGATCAGGATCATTGGAGAAAAAGATTTTGCTGTAGAAATGCAGAGGCTCCATAGCCAGATCAAAGGATGGTTGTAGATTTCTAACCAGGAGTACAAGTGCAACGCTGATCAAACTTCATTATTCGTGACGTGCCTTTCGCTCGAGCACGTGGTCACCGCTAGTGGTCACACGAAATAAAAGGCGTAGCAGAGAGGAGCTAACGCCCGTTTGGCATTGAGGTTTGAACAACACTTGGGAGAAAAGCCACGGGTCTTAGACGACCTGTGCATTTGGGGAAAGGACCTGTGTAAGTGGGTTTGGGGTCTAGGAAAGACCCAGAGAGTCAACCAGACTTAGTATCTTGATCGATCCTAGACCAGGACGTCGCACAACCCTTAGGAGAGAAGGGGGGTCTGCATCAATGGTATACATGGATGATAGCATGGTCTCATGTTGGCTAGCTATTTTTCCAAGTACGTTGGCACAAGGGAGACTATGGTTCAACATTGTCTATGGTTGGGTGGCATTGGTGTAGCATTTTCCATGGTGAAATGAGTATTTCGACATTCCACATAGCCCAAGGTTCTTGGCATGGGTTTGGTCAAGACATATCGGTTAGTCGTAGTCCAAGTCATACAAGCAAATGATGGTCCATGCCAAACTAGCAAGGCCACACTAATTCCGCGTGAAAATTAGGCTTCTTGGGTGGTATGGCACACTCAAGAAGAACAAAAATTCTAGCCCTGTGACAAATGGTATCAACGTCACATTCAAATGTTGAAATTGGGGAAGTGTATCCTCACCACCAACACCCATTTTATTAGAGGAGTAGATGGAGTTGCATTGACGAGGAAGTCAACAATTCAAGTGGGGGAGAATGTATGGACCATACTTGAGGTGTCAATGGCAATGGCATGGAGAGCGCACTAGGTAAACTTGGCTAAGGGTGCAAGATGAGTCTATAAGTTTGATATCCTTGGTGACCGAATTGCAGGTGGTAGCCACAAGCTAGTTATCATAGTGTACTAATATGTAGGCTAGGAGGACCAAGGATGTCTAGCTGAGTAGGGTGGACGACTAACATTGATGAGTGTATTGAATCTATGTGAATGCTTGGTGAAGCACAAACATGGTTTTCAAGGACTATAATGTATCAACATAGATGGATGACAATATGGTAGCACATTGGGTAGTTGATTGTTCAAGTATGATGGCTAAGGGATGCATTGGTACAACATTGATTATGGTTGGGTGGTGATGATGTAGCATTACGTAACATGAAATGAACACTTCGACATTTTGTGCACTCTAAATATGAGTGGCTTGAGTTCGGTCACGATATATCGATTAGGCATAGTTTGAATTATGCAGGAAATTGATGGTCATACCTAGCTAAAAGGTCACGTTGGGGTCATGGAGTGACTAGGCCTGGGACGCTCCAACAAAATGAAAAGTCTAGCCCATCACACAATTCCTCTTCGCTATGCATGGTAAATGGGGATATTGATATAGATATATATGGTTTTCCGTCCAATCATTCTTTCCACTCGCTTTCCCATTATTGCGAACATCCAACCCGAACGATTCCACTGCTTTTGTTGGATACACGTGAAAGCATTTTATATTAGAAATTGTTGTGCTTAGGATTCCCATTATGGCGAACTTCCAACCCCAGCGATTCACTGATTTTGCTGCATGCACGTGAAAGCATCTTATAGTAGAAGTTGTTGTGCTTACGATTCCCATTATTGCGAACTTCCAACCCAAACGATTGCTGCATTTTATAATCGGGTGCTTCAATGACAGTGGGTCGGCCTGACAGTAGAGGATTCCAGAAAAGCACGTAGTATCACGCTTCAGTACAGTTGTTTTTTAAAATAAAAATACAATGCAATACAAATACCTAAAACTTAAAAGTAATAGGTTTCGCGATGCTCATATATTTTAGATGGGTTTGAGGGCCGCACATGGAGGTCGGTTGAAGCTTTCCACAGGTAGGTTGGAGGTCGGTGATACTGCCATGGATTTATTTGATGCCAGGGGACCATGGTTTGCGTTGACTAAGAATCCACCTACCACGCCAAATATTTTGGTCAAGGAACTTATAATGAAATAGGCAAGCAATGAGATGGCTAGATCGCAATGCAATGTGAGACTAAGGATGTGCATATATACCATAAATATATATGACTGTAAGTAGTATATATTAAGCCAGCTTAGGTTATATATATTACACATCTCCATTAAGTAGAATGCTCTTTTCAATGGAATAATATTTTTTTTTATTTTCAAATATTTTTACTTTAATTTCATAAAGTTGATATTAAATTATATTACTTAAGTGGATCATGAAATATGTATTTATAGTCAACATTGAAATATTTCTATATATTTCTCAAACATAAGATATTTGATTGATATTGTTTTCATAATTTTTTTTTCAAATTTGTTGTTCTTTTATATTTATAAATATACATAAAAATGAATGAGGTTCTATAATAAAGTAATAATAATAATAAAGTTTATGAAAATATTATTTGGGAATCTTGGGATTGGTAATTGAAGGGTCTCTAGGATTCCCACAAGATCATCCCCCCAAGTCAAAGTCTTTGACAACATGAAAGGGTACAAATCTAGTAGACTATCGGAAGGATGATGTTACTAGCCCCCACTTAGTGTTTCACCTAAGGGAAGAGTTATAAGAGATTTGGCATTGTGTAAGAGCTTTTGAGGAGGTTGTGATAGAATTTTGAGAGGACCAAGGAGTATTCAAAGAGGTGTCAGGTGGATGGAGTCACTAGGGTTGGGGGGGCTATCAAGGCTTAACTACAAGGTACTTGTGTGGTAGTTCAGAAAAAGCTCATTCAAGCCAAAATAATTTATCAAGTATGACAATTCAAACCCTAGGTTGTGAAGGAAACGATCATTTGGACAAGGTTCAAGGTGATGTTTGTTTGTTGTGCGACGTTTCCCTAACCCTCATGCCCTTTAATGTATTTTTCATCTTTCTTGGATTGACTCAGTCTATAGGCATAGGTCAACGAAGGTGTTACATGGCTAACTCCTATGCAAACGTGTATTAAGGTCAAAGTTAAGAAGGAATGATCATCCTATATCATGTAAGGATATAGGAAGTAAAATATTTGATAAAACATTCCTTGGTAGGTAGATTCATGGTCAAATTAGTTAAAAGTAATTCACTTTACCAAAGGTGCTACATGGCTAACTCCTATGCAAAAGTGTATTAAGGTCAAAGCTAAGAAGGAGTGATCATCATACATCATGTAAGGATAGAGGAAGTATAATATTTGATAAAACATTCCTTGGTAGGTAGATTCATTGTCAAATCAGTTAAAAGTAATTCACATCACCAATGGTTGGATGGAGGGTCGAAGTTGGCACTAGGGTACATGAGTATTTTCCACATTTTGGTTAGAGGGAAAATTTGTTTTGAATTGAGGCAAGAAAACAATGTGGAGGTGATTTTGAGTCAAAATTGTCTTTGGGACCTTCTAGGCTAGTTCTGAAGCATTGAAATCTTTGTTTTAACCCCAAGAGTAAGCCAATGTTTATTCAATAGGTATGGGTATTGTTGCAAGGTTTTGCTATTGAACTTTTGAGATAAAATATTTTAGAAAACATTGGTAACAATCTTAGAAGATTAATTGAAATGGAATAAGAATTTGTTGTGAAAAAGGGGATAAGAGAGTGACAAAAATACTGATGGAATTGGACTTTTTTTTTGTAATCTATCCATTTATGCATCCTTCTATTGTTGAATATTGAGAAAATTACAAAATCAAACAAACCAAACTAACCAACCACAAAAGAGAAGTTTGTGTTGTCCCTTGCATTTTAAAAGTACAAAAAATAGTAAATGCATTGTTTTCATATTAAACTATAGTTGTAATTGTCTGACTAATGTCTAAAATGACCCTTAAATCTATTCATAGGTGGGGAAAAATCGTCCAAACCTCCATGACTATTAAACAAAAATGGAGTAGAAAAATCATGAAAAATCAAGGAGGCAAACCAAAGAATGCCTATGAGGGAGGCACCATTGGTTGAGGATGCTTCTTGTATTCTGCAACCTAGGCTTTGATCT
Organism: Picea glauca; assembly: GCA_000966675.3. Lineage (NCBI taxonomy): Eukaryota > Viridiplantae > Streptophyta > Pinopsida > Pinales > Pinaceae > Picea > Picea glauca. The sequence continues at coordinate 327,681 of JZKD02S2077700.1, read as the reverse complement.
TGTTGTCTAGCTTGTCCAACCTCAGGTCCATGTTCTACAATTGAATTTGCAATTCATCTAGCTATAATAATATTTCCTAGTGAGCCTGAGTTTGTTCCACGAGAACCTTTCCTATGAGGGTCTTGAGAATCCAATAAATGTCCACAATTTTTTAATAGAGGAAATATTGACCTTGGTAGGTGCCCAAATATAGGATCTAAGAACCTATATTTTCATCCACAACTTCATTGTCTATGAAGTGATGAAGCACCTAAGTGTGAATATTGAGTGGAGGCTCAAAAGAAAAGTAATTTGGTTAGGAGAAAGGAAGAGAAAAACAAAATATTTTTAAAATTATATACCATGTTTAGAAAAATCATAAATACAATTAGGAAATTAGGATTTCTTGATGGTTATAGGTTGAGATCTTTTTAGAAAATTGCAAAAGTAGGTCAAAAATCAATTTAAGTATTTGTTTAAAGAAGTAGAAAATGTGAATATTGGGGATTTAAAGAAAATGACTTAAGGACCTTCCCAAGAATGATTCATGATAACATGAATGAATAATTAGAAGCAAATATTTCAAAAGAAGAATTGAAGGAATTCCTATGCTCTTTTAAGAAACACGAGAACCTAGGTCTAGATGATGGTTGGATTATAGAGTTCTACTTAAGGTTTTATGAGTTACTAGAGGAGGATCTCTTAAGAGTGGTGGAAGAATCCAAAGTATCAATAAAAGTTTTAGGGGCAATGAACTCAAATTTTATTATTCTTATACCAAAAAAACGATGAACCCAAAGGATGAACCCTCTTTTTTAAGATTCCAGACCCATCTCTCTATGTAACCTGTTTTACAATATTAATGCAAACATAATAGATATAACATGATAAAACTTCTATTGTTAAGGCTCATTCTAAAGGAACAATTTGATTTCTTGTTCAATGGGAGAATTCATGATGTTGTAGGGACTTCACAAGGGGAAATACATTCTATAAACTTAGGGAATAAACCAATAATGGTCTTGGAAATTGACCTATCAATTTAGCATATTAAAACTTTAATTGGACATATATTACGCTTGTGCTTTTGTAGATAGATATGAACCTACAAATTATTAACTTGATCCTAGGATGCATATCTTCAACTTAATTTGTTGGGTTCATGAATGAATATCCCTTAGATTTCTTCTAGATTTGTTGTGGGCTAAGAGCTAAGTAAAGGATGCCCATTGTTTCCTTTCTTATTCCTTTTAGTGACTAAAGGGTTAAGTAGGTTGTTCCTAGAGACTGAAAGATAAGGGAACATTAAAGTTCTTAATCTTTTTGATTTTGTAGTGCTTACTCATATATTTTTATCTATGACATTTTGTTTTTTTATCCAAAGCAAATAAGGAAATTAACTCCAGTAAAGGAAATTCTATGGGTTTATTGTAATGCATATCGAATGAATATAAATATGTAGGAGTCTACAATGCTCAATCATGGTTTAGAAGGTTAAAAAAGGAATATAATGTAGATATTACCTATGAAGCATACTTTTTTGGATAATGATGGTGTTCAATAATTCGGGATTTCATCGTAAGGAAAACAACTATAAATTTGAGGATGGTTTAGAAGAAGGTTAAAACAGGAATATAATGTAATATTATCTATGAAGCATACTTCTTTGGATAATACTTCTTTGGATAATGGTGTTCAATAATTCGGGATTTCATCTTAAGGAAAACAACTATAAATTTGAGGATTGTTTATGGTTATTTAAAAATACGGAATCTATACTTTCAATTTGGTGTCATCGATGGTTTCCTTGGGGCATCGATTAGTTCGAAAAAAATATTTTAGAGAGTATTCCAATCCATTGGATGTGCTTAGCCCACATTCTCAAAGGAATTCGCGTTAAGATCAGGAAAATGTGTTTTAGCTTCCTGTTGACATGGAAGAAGGAAATTGAAGACATTTATTTAGTGAAGTATTCAAAGATCTTAAAAGATTATGGAGGCTAGGATATAAAAAACATTTATATGTTTAGTCAATCCCTAGTCGCAAAGTGTTTTTATAGACTTCTTTTTAAGAAAAGGTTAATAGGGGCAAAGTGATGAGGTCGAAATATATTAAGGAAGGGTCTATTGAAGATTAGTTGAAATGTATTAAAGGAGCATTGAATGTTTGTACTTATTTATTCGAATATTTTCTTTTAGTTAGAAGATAAATTGTATGAAAAATTAGAAAGGGAAACAAAGTAAGAGTGGAGAAGATCTGTAGGCATTGTAGTGGAAATTTCAAGTTGTTCCATCTTTTATAGGTTGATTTACATGTTTTACGAAATTACAAGATTAAAGATGCAGTGAGTTTAGGTTTGACAAATGACTCGATATAGATGTGAAAGTTTATAGAGGAGTTGTGTTTACAAAGTGAAAATGATGATGAATGAATATTATGTATAGATAATCTAAATAATTGTGACATATTTCTCTCAAATCTAGAAAATGAGTTGAAATGGACAAAGAATAAAGATATATGAAATTTTAGAGGAAAATTGGGTTATGGGAAAAAATTATAGAGGAGGTGAAATATTATGGCGGTGGAAGATTGTTTAGAAACTTGAGAGTCTTCTGAAAACAATAATATTTTTGTGTAGCTTTGGAAAATAAGATACTTACATGGGATAATGGGAAAACGAGATATTGGAATGGTTCAGAATGGTGTGTTTTATCTAGAGATGATAACAAAGTAGTAGATCATATTTTGGTTGTTTTTTTTTTTTTCTAATATAGATTGGAAAGAAATATTGCACTTGACTAATGAAAAAAATTAATTGGAAAATAATAATTTTGTGAATTGTTTCGAGCATCAGTGTCATGAAAGTATTATGAGTCATAAGACTTCTCCTTGCTTTGTTTTGTGGGGGATTTGTATAGCCAAGAAGAAAGAATTTTTCTAGGGAATACATATACTTCTGCGATAAGTGACTCATTAAATCGAGAGTGCTTATGGGTGAAGTAGGAAATTTTCAACGATAAAAGGTACAACCGTTTTAATTGAACCTATGATTCACTATTTAGTGGCTTGGGGATATTTAGATGGGGCTTGTGAAGGGGAATTATAGGAAGCAAAACACAAAGGGTACAAGAAGATTGGACGTATATCTTTAACATAACAAAACTCAATCTGGTCAACATTCCACAATTAGGAGAAATGCTTCCAAAATTTTAGGTGTAAGAGATTGAAATGACAATGTTGAGAGATGACGATAAATAGAAATTGGTCAATCGAAGATTAAGAAGGTAAAATATTACTTGTTGTTTGAGTTCTTTAGAATTTTATTTCTATGGTCGAAAAACATTAAGAAAAATATTTTAAGATCACTATAGTTTTGTTGAAATAAAAGCTTAGAAAGATTAGTAGTGTAACCAATATTTTGAAATTGGAATCTAATCTCGATATAAATAGATCACTTAACCTGTTTTTCATCTTCAACTCTCTTAATATCACAAAAAAACAAATAATTTTACTAATCATGAAATTAATAAAATAACATAAGTGAATTACTTTTTAATAGTTTCCCTTCCTTCTTATGCACTCGAAAATCCGACATTCATCGATGTGAAAATGAATATAAAAAAGAGCGAGAACCACCCTTATAGGGATACCTTTCCGTTTGTAATCATTGGAAAAAAAAAAGTTTTACGGTCTCATTAAACGCACTTTGCAATACAAAATTAACGCTGGCAAGACCAATAATTTGAATTTGTGGTCTCTATATGTAGAATATGGCTTCGGAGATATCGATTTCAAACTGAAAAACGGAAAGGAAAACGGTGTTGAATTGCTTCGACTGTGATAAAAGTTCGTTTCAGGGATTATAGTCCGTCCCATAAAATGACCTGCTTGCTTTCTCTTTCAAAGAAGGCTATCATTTAGACAACAAACACAACGTGACAAATTTTATTACAGAAACTTTGTATTTTAATCATATAATTTTTGGCTCTCCGATCAAAATTAAAACCTCCTATTTTTTTGCAAACACAATTAGCAAAGCAGTATGCAAAAATTAATATTTTTATTAATGAATGAAACACATATTTTTACAATAAATTTAATTTTCTAATTTATGAGAGAATCTTTTACGCCCACATAAATAGGATTTGATAGTTGGAGAATATTTTCTTCAATTAATTAGATCTAACAAATCCAAACCAATTTTTAAAGTAAGCATTAATTCTAACACCCTGTCTTAATCATGTCTTAATGTTTACATCACAAATAACAAACACACAAATATTTTTGGACTTGATATATGTCTGGTTTGGCCTTCATCAATACTTCTACCCGTCTCATAGACTAGGCTCTTTCTCAACCATCAACTTTTAACTACCACTTGATCCATTTAATTGTAGAGCAAATGATTCATGAGATACCTCAAATAATAGTCTAGATATTGAATCATTTTATTGACATACTTCCATTTGTCTAAGTACATGGTTTATCATTGTATTGGTCAGTTATCTAGGGAATCAATCTAGATCCTAAATGGATCCAACAATCAATCTTACAAAGTGACCTATTGCAAACTTACAAACACAAATTGTACACAAACACAAACTGTACATATAACTAGTGGTCATTGTTCTTAGAGACAAAATATTCCAAAAACCACAAGCTTGTAATTAACTATACACATAACCAAACCAATAAACATATTCTTACATGGCACCTAAGTACGTCAAGAACCACCAAATTCAATTATATTACCCTGTTCTATAAATAATTCTACAAAACTTTTCAAAAAAAATAATAAATACCAATACCTACTTGCACTAACTCAAATGCTGCTACTAATTCTATTCTGGAAATACAAATCCCCACTAAGACACATCACAAAGTTCACTGATGGCAATTGTGATGCAGAATAGATCAAATATAGAATCTTCGACATTATTTTAGCATTTAAAAAATCAGCATAAATACGGTCTCTCGTATAAAAACAACAACTGCTCTTCTCTATCCTCCCTGATTTGCTGCATGTCTGGAGTTAGAATCTCCTTTGTTCACAATGGTAAACCTATCACGATTTGTCTGTATTAACAATAACCGACGATCCCTTCACTCGAAAATCAACACATGTGCAATATAATCTTCTTGTTTGATGGTCTTCGGCTTTAATTCTTCAGGCAGTAACAATTTCATGGTCTTCTGCTTTAATCCTTCACGCAGTAGCAAATTTGTTTTATACAAGGATTTCTAAACCTTGCGAGGGTCACACACTATTGCCTTCCACTTCTACTTTCCACTTCTAGCAAACAATCTATTCTCACTCAGTCTAATCTATTCTTACATCTAAGTAGCATTGTCAATATCTCATATTTTTCATCAACCAGGGCTCATATCAAATTAGCAAACCAAACCAATATGCACAAAATAATTTTCTATATTTTATTAATCAATCAAGTATATATTTATACAAAAAAATTCCTTCAACAACATAATGGCTCATATCAAATTAGCAAACCAAACCAATATGCACAAAATAATTTTCTATATTTTATTAATCAATCAAGTATATATTTATACAAAAAAATTCCTTCAACAACATAATAAATTCATGAAAAAATCTCCAAACCACACATACATAAATACCATATTATAGTTGGAGCATATTTATACAAGAAGTTTTTCCTTATGAGGGAATCTATCAATCATAAATACATTAATAGGATATGATAGTTGGAGAAGATTTTTTTCAATCAACCAGATCTAATAAATTTAAATTAATCTCTAAATAAACATTAATTCTAAAAAATGTCAAATACATGACAAGTAAATTTCTAGTAGGAGTGAAAGTCTTCCCCTTACGGGTCACCAGGTGTTATTTCAAGTAACATGATTTTCCTTAAATAAAAACTTGAATCATACTTAAATTACTCTATTTAACCTCAATTATTTAACCTCAATTAACTAGGATACCATCCAATAATGATTGTCCCACTATAGTAAAAGTTAAACGTTCGCCTTCCCATTCATGGATATTGATATATGATTCTGCGGTATTGATATGATTAGTGGTCGAATGATCTGAACTTTAAATTGTTAAATGCACTGGGCACTGCTTTGCCAACCGACGACAATCTCAGAAGTTGTTCATAGTGGTTGGATTCTCTATATATAAGATTGATATTTTATATCAGCTTTGTTCTTGTTCGTGACAACCTAAACAGTCTTTGCCGAGGTCTGTACTCTGTCCTGCTCATCTTTGGACTCGCTCCCGGCAGGGAGAATATAAAGTAATCTGAGACAAAAGGTGAGTGATAAGCACTTTACAGTGATGTACTTGTGATGTACAGTATAGGCACTTTACAGTTATGTAATTCTGATGTACACTATTATATATATGTATGTGCATCATTATTAGGTACATATGCTTAAGCGATATCTTTGTGTTGCTTGGGGTCTGGGTATTCATAAGATTTTTATTTTTATTAAAATTTCCTTCACAATTCATGAAAACTTTTCAATGTTTTTATGTTATCTTTGTTTTTTTTACAACTAAAGTGTCTTTGCTGTAGTCTGTACTCTGATCTGTTTAGCTGTGGACACATTCTCTGTGCAGTGAATGTCAGCAATAAATACCTTGTAGCAATTTATGTGATGTGCAAGATGTAACAAGTATATATATATATATATATGGAGTGGGTTAACTTGGAAGCAATTTTTTTTTCAGAGTTATTTTTCTGGCAGGTTTTTCAGCAGTGCAGTTTTAAGTTTTTGGTCAATCCAGAACTTTGATTGATTTTCTGAGCATTTGGATTAGTTTAAAATGGGGCAAAACCCTTGGAGTAAGATTCTGAAATACATGGAACTTTGATCCAGCGAAACTCAGGCTACCCTTGAAAATCTGGCAAAATTCAGGCCCATTTTTTTTGCCTGAAAAACAGATCTGTTTACTCCCAAATGAGCTTACTCCAATAGTATATTTGGACAGAATACATGATTTAGTATATTCTCCATAGAAAATAAAGGAATGTCTTTATAATGCTTGGGGTTTTAGGTATTCATAACATTTTTATTTTCAATAAAAAATTCTTTTGACATTGGATAAAACTTTTGTAAGGTTGTTAAAGAAACTGATTCTAATTGGAAAAAATGAACTTCTGAAAAGTTTATTTTTAAGATTGTTAAAATTTTGAAAAATTAAAATAAAAAATAGTTAATAATAAACCATGCTAATTTGATTTGAAAACAATGTAAATTCAACAACTTATACAGCGCAGGCAACAACATTCAATACTAAGTAGAAGACTGAATATTGCTGGCCCAATAACAACACTCTACACGTCCCCCCCCAATGTTTTGCCTGGAAATTCGAACTTTCCCTCTCCAAACACACTGCCTCGACTGGTAGCTGGAAACCAGACGATATGAGTGCAACATATAAAAATAAAAAAGTACCCTACTTTCCTCATGTGCAGATATAGGGTACCTTATAATTAAGAATACTATACTGAAGTATAAGCCAACTTGTATAATCACATTGGAGGTAACAACCAAACTTCTTGGTAACCAGACCGCACTAAGCTTTCACGATTCTCGGGATTTTTTTCCATCAAATACAGAAGCATGCCTTCATAGCCCTAGCCTTCGATTCCTGGAAGCAGCGTAGAATAATTGGCTAGAATAATTAAAAAGCATTCTACCGACTCCAGAAGCACGCCTTCATAGCCAGGCATAATAACTGTACCTTTGTAAGCAGTATTTGAACAGGCTTTAGCTCTTGTCAGATTATTCTCAGTTCACTTGCTCTCTTAATAATAGATTTACACACTTTTAGCCTGTGACAGGTAGTTCAGTGGACTTGTGTAAGGTTAAGTCTCCAGTTGTAATTTGGGTCTATTCTCATGGACCTTTGATTGATTCTCATTCAAACCGAACTGTTGGGACCATGAAGTGTGGTCTAACCCATCTCTAAATTATGGGAACCTTGAAGTCCACTTACAAAAATTACATTTATTCTCATTCAAACAGAACTGTTGGGACCATGCAATGTTGTCTAACTCATCTTTAAAGTATGGGAACCTTGAAGTTTAGTTTTAAAAAAAATTAAAGAATTTTGCTTTTGGTTTCTTTTAAAGTAATAAAAAAAATTGAATAATTATCATGAAGACAGCTAAGGTTAATAATTTAATTTTAAGGTTATGGCCAAGCTTTTTTGGGCGATTTAATTGTTAAAATCTAGGAAGGTATATATATCCAACTCCTCTCGATTTGAATCTATAACATTCAAAAAAGATGTTGCATTCATTAAATTGATTTAACCTATTATAAGTGACTTAATGTTTTGTTATGAGGCAAACACTCCTTAATTCATTATTACAAATGACTTTTAGTAGAATTTTTAAGTTATATATTTAAGCAATACTTAGCATGGAAAGTAGAAAAATGCATATATAGCTTATATGGTAGAGATATCACTTTTATCATGTAAATAAATTTTATATCAAAGGTTTTAAAAATATATAATATTTATTTGTTATAATAATAATAATGATGATGGTTAATATCCAATGTTATCAGAATTAGTTTACCTAACCTTAAGAAAGGTAAGAGATTATTTGGATTTTTTTTAAATGTTATTTTGATACTCAAAAAATATTAGGAGAAGAGTAAGAAAAATAGTTTGAAATTGAGATCTAATTTGGGTAGATGCAAGGCACTTTAGAAGAAAGTGCTTTTCATCTTCAACCTTCTCTCTCACGAAAGTGAGAGATTCTTTCATGCCATGGCATTTTGAGAGTTGTACAACACCTAGTTTGTCTAACTTGGGTATAAGCAAGGCACTCTAAGAGAGTGTTTTTCATCTTCAACCTTCTTGATGTCACAAAGAGGAGAGATCCTTTCATGCCATGGTATTTTCGGAATTGTCCAACTCCTAGTTTCACTATGCATTTCATGAAAATTAGTTCTTATCTTATATTTAGTCAAAACATAGAGATACTACTGATCTTCAAGGTCTTCAAGGTCATGATTAAATGTGATGTTCCATTCCCAAACTTCACATCCATAAAAAATAACATGAGTGGAAAAAGTGATATATATATATACTACAAGTAAGTGGTCAACTTAATCTAAAAGATCAAAAGTATCTCTCACTTCTAACTAGGGAAAAGAAGAAAATCAACATTTCTAAGATACAAAACAAGTCTCATTGGTTACATAGCTAAACTAGACATTGGACAATTCCTAAAATAACCTGGGACACAATAATGTGTCATCTTTATGAAACTAAGAAGATTAGAGATGAAAAAAATTTTCTCTTAGAATGCCTTAATTATACTTAAAATGAATCACAATTTTAAAATATCTCTCATAATACAATATCCATTATATATCATCAATTATAAATTAATAATACAAATATAAATTTATTAATAATACTTGAAATTATATTTTTGCATATTTATATGAATTTTAAATTTTATGGAATGAAATAATATTACAAATATCTTAAATTTATTTTTAATAATTAAAAAAATAGATCTAAAATATTTAATGCTTTGAATACTTATACATAAAAAACAATAAAAATGTATTTTTTTTTTATTACGAAAGAATTCATAAATATATTTTGAATTTGCATTAATTTGTTATTATGAAATTAAATTTTATAAATTTTAATAATAATTAATACATAAAAAACAATAAAATTGTAATTTTTTATTATGAAAAAAAATCATAATTATATTTTGACTTTGCATTAATTTATTATTATAAAATTAAATTTTATAAATTTTAATAAAAATATATAATTGATTTTACATAAATTTAACCTTACAAATATAATTTTATAATTTTAATTTTTTTTAACAAAATTAATTAATAATAATAAAATTTTAAAAAGCAAATTTTAAACAAAGATTAATATGACTACTCATCATTTTTTCATTGTTCGAAGACTAACATTTTAAATGGAAAATAATTCCTTTTTATCCGTGTTGTAAACTGTATGTGAAGCTTGACTCTGCATGACTAAGTTCAATTTTATAAGTCAAATTTGCTTGACTTTGCATAAGTGAGTTAAATATTATAATTTTTAATAAGAATTTGAAGATCTATATTCATTTATCAACACTACATATTGAAACTTTGTATTTTTATGTAGGAATTAATCCTTTATATCAATTCTACATATTGAAACTTTTGTAATTTCATTGCAACTTCATCATTTATATCAACTCCCCGTTGATTTGTGTTGTTTATTGTTTGGATTATAAAATTCATACAGAATCAGAGCTCGCAAGGTCAACAAATATAGGGTCGATTTGATATGTCCCATCTATGTTCAATAGATTCAACTTTTATGGACAGTGGGTTGATACATTCAAAGTATTTACTCATTTACTCATTCTTTTTTTTAATAGTTGTTACACATCAAAATTTCTCACTTTGATAATGTCACATTATCATTGTTGCAAGTGTCACATTTTTGTCACAAGTGTCGTAAATGTTGTATTTTTGTGAATCTGTATATGTCGCATTGTAAACGACACCATGGAAACACTTGATACATCCTCTAGAACATGTTGGAAGGGGAAACCACATCATTTGACAAACTAAGAAAAATGTTTTGCCTTGAGAAATTGTCATCTTAACGAACTTTTGCAAGATCAACGCTCCCCTGCTCATATGCAAGGAACGCTAGCGCTCCCTATCCATACAGCATGGAGCATTGCAACACTCTGTTGCCAGTTTTGAAGGAGGGTCGATTGGTTGAGAGAATCATGGGAAGAAATCCCCCTTATCTCTAAAGACAACTAGAGATGATCCGAGTTGGTTTGGCTCGAATCCAAGCTTTAGGACGCATCTAAGGGAGATGCCAGAACTGATGGATTCATATCCTCAACTTATTCCAAATATAACTAAGGTGGTTGAGCCTCTCAAAGCCTATAAAAGGAGGCATTCTCATGGTAAAATGAGGAGAATAATCAGCAAAATGTATTTTCATTCTAACCGTAGATATTTCGAGCAAGGGGTTGGACAAGGAGGACTTGGAGAGGTTATTGCAACTGCATCTACAGATTGTAAGTGCCTTGTAATGTTCTCATTAACATATGCTTGACCTATTTCCTTCAAGTTTGTGTATGGTAGCATATATTTGTCTTTTATTGATAAATTTAATTTAAACTAATCTTGGTAGAGTAAGAAGTATTTGTTGTATTTGTTGTCTATTGGATTGCTGATATCATTAAGGAGCTTGAAGATCAAGTTCATCGTGGATTAAGCGAGGACAAGCCTCAGAAAAAGGTACACCATACTTTCTTCCTTTTTTCCACTAGACTAGTTTAACTACATTTAAAGGAATGTTAGTTTCCAATGTTAGCATCTTTCTATCGTGGTAGTAGGGTTCTAGAATCTAAGAGGATATTCACCTGTTTGCAGGGAAATTTTCCTACAATAGAAATTAGTGAGTCCACTAGGGATCAAAGCTTTCAGTTTTGGTTTCTTTCCTTGGTTTTGTCTTCTCTTTTTTATCATCTTCAGATACTTCTTGTTGTATTTTTCTCTTCTATAATTTGTTGTCATTACTGAAGTTGTCTGACAGAGATTGTTGATCAAACTTCTTGATTTTTTCATTTTCTGGGTTGTTCCCATTCTTTCTCAGAAACCCACGCCCTCTCGAGTTAAAGCCAAAGCATTGATTTTCTGATCAACGCTCCCCTAGAGTGATTTAGGGAGCGTTGTAGCGCTCTGGTACTGTTATATCCTGAGCGTCGATTTTTCCTCATTTTGAAAAATTGTTGATTGCCTTTGTACTGGGTGTGTTGTTTGGGTATTTTCTTTTAACTCTGAACTTGTTTTGTCATTTCATGTCTTTTGTCAAACCTGCAACTTTCTTCTTTTAATAGTTTTGATCTTTAATTGGATTTTATTGTATTTCCTTGTCATGAAATCACCCTTTTCTTCATATTTTGGGTTCATTTTGATACATTTTTCTTCATCTGATTGATTAATATTGTTACAAGGAAACTCAGGGATCTCTTTACTGTTTTAATTGGTCTATGATCTTCATATATTTCCATAAATTTCTTAAGTGTGTTTTGGTTTTCTTTTTGGAAACTTTAGTTTGTTTTTGCCTCTTATTGGTTGTTATGAGAGTGCCTTTTGCTTGTGTGATTCTTGCTTCCCATTGACTAAAGATGCAATAGTGAAATCCTTTTTATTATTGGCATAAGAAGCATTTAAACCAAATCAATTCAAATTTATAATCAAATGAAATGATACTTTTTACGATTGGTTTTTCGATATCAGAAACAATTTCTTTATGATTTAGCACTGAAGTGGATTCTTGTTGAAAACCAATTGCATGAATTTTTTTTCATTCTTGTGTTTGGTAGTGAAAGAAAGAAAACTCTTCTCCTTCCCGTAAATAGAATTTCATCAAAATAAATGTTTCCTTACCATTCTTTTACTTCTTTGGGATTCGAGTTATAACATCATTAGTGTCACTCTCATTCACCTTTGTGTAAAGAACAACCATACAATCAATGCTAATTAAAAATCGATCTAGAAACTTTTTCTTTTTAGATTCTTCCACCAACATTAGACTAGGACTAGCACTTTGGATTAGGCTGTGAGAATAACTCTCCAAAGAATTCAAGACAAACTTAGCATCTTGTGATAGGGAGAGTAAATCCAATTTTTGTATAAGCATAATAGGGATCCCCCTCTCACATAGGGTTTACGCACGAGGTCGTGTTTGGGAGAGAAACGAAGATTATCCCTATGAGGCTTAACTGTTCTTAGTACTAAGATCGTATTTTGGGGGTTCTTCTTTAGGTTCAATTGTCTTCATTTGGTCTCGGTGCTTCATGAATTCTAAATCCATTCGGGGTCCTCTGGAGTTCTATCGGTCCACTTGTCCTCAGTTCTCTTGAAGGATTTTGGACTTGTTATCCTTCCCATATGTTTGTGAGTTGGTGCCCTTAGTATCCATAATCATTAGGGTCCTCACACAAGGTGACGATGAAGGGAAGTCTTCATTGTACCTATAACAGACGTTGGTCAAACTCACTCAAGCTCCTTGGAGGGTAAATCCATGATTATTGTGTGGAATCTTGCACCAAGGTGTAAGTCCGTTAAGAAGGTTTCCAATGTAACCGATCCACTCGCTCATATCCTAGCCCCTTCTCAATTTGATCACGCAATGTTGGATTTCATCACCAACTAGTACGATCATTGAGAGAATGTATCGTTTTCTTGTTGGTTCTTCTATATTTTTAGCGAGTCTTATTTATTTAATTAATTTTTTTTTAAGATTGAGATTGTAGATGATAAAAGTCTTCGTAGATCACGTAGGATTCAAGGGTTGCCTCATAATTCACCTGAATATTTTTATGGGGAAGAGGTAGAAAATCACTCAGATGTTGGGAGCACTACTACTCCTTTGTTAGAAAATCCCAAAATCACCTTGGTTACGGTTGAGGATCCCATTCCTCATATTTACCCTTATTTTAGAAGTTCCTATTGAGCCACTTCTTCTTAAATTGGACTCGTTAGGGAAAATCATAGAAGAAGAGTGTCCTTATTTGTCGTTGAGGCCATACACTGAGACACAGATGGAAAACACGCAACACAATTATAATGATGAGTACAAGACTCCTGTACGATTTGATAACATAGTAAATCCACAACATACACCTATTTGTTCCATATGGAGAACTCCATTGGGATGTGATATTTACAAAAAAATCAATTTTAGTCGACCACCTCTAGACCCTCTTACCTATGCTAGTGTTGAGGCAGTACTATCCGGTCACACTATTGATCATCCCATCAAACAAGTAGTCAATCCTGCTAATACGTTAGTACAAATCCAAAGTAACATAAGAGTCATAATGCCTAGTCACACACAAGGTATTTTGACCGTTACTCCCACCACACCACCTTTTCAAACTACAACTCCTTATGTTCCACAAAATCCTGTTGGAACACCTATACATCACCGAATGCAAAACCCTGCCATACACACACAATAAACCGTGGGAAAAATATTTACTGGGGGGAAACCATCACCTAGTGATCCTGTCCCTCCTAGGGGACATCCACCCTTGCACATACCCATTGGGGGGAAACCTCCTTTTATTGGTCAAACCCCAATTGTCACTCAAGCTATGGTAGGGGCAAAACCCCCTTTCTCTGGAAACCCTTCAAAATCCTGGGGAGAACCCCAAGGAGGTACCTTTCATCAACCTTATCAAGGAGGGTCATCATAGCCTAACCCACAAGGAAGAGTACCAAATCCTATTCCTTCTAGATTATATTTTGGAAAATATTTTTCGGGTGTCTTGAATCCCACTTGGGGTCCTCAAGGAAAACAATCTTATCCTCCCCAAGGGTCAATTGTATACCCTCTGTAAGGACAAACTATCTACCCCCCTCAAGGGAAAATTGTTTATCCCCCACAACCTAATCAAACGATCTGTGCTCCAGAGAACCATCTGGGTTTCCCTCCTTTCGTGAAAGTTCCTCAACAACAATCGAATCGTACATATACTGGCCAACAAAAACTATATATGGGAGAGCCTACTGGATACATTTATCCACCTCAACTAGTTTATGGCCTGCTATAGTGGGAAAAAACCCCTACGGACTACACTAGGGTTCTAAAGTGCAGGCATAGATAAGCATTTAAAGTCTCCTACTTTTAACAACTATCCCAAAAATACCCCACATTGATGTTGGAAGATTGGTTGTTGTTATTTATGTCAAACCTAGTCATGGGTTTTGGACCGCAAGATTGACAAAGGTATTTGGACATGAAGGACAATGCACATGCATATACAAAACCCATGAATGGATAGTATACATCATGTTATTTTCGGTGGTATGTGGCACGTCACGTGGATCCTCATGGTTGAGGAGAAATGAATTTTTGAAGATGACAAAGTGAATTGAAGAAGGAAGTACATGTAGGCATTGAAGATAATTAAAGAAAAGAATTACAAAATAAGAAAGTGTCAATTCGTCCCTAATGTTAAAAGGAAGTGACATAAATGGTATAAATAAACATCATTATACATTCATTTGATACAAGTCGAATTTTAGGGGAAATAAGAAGTAAAGAAGGTCGGATTCCAAGGGAGGACGAAGTCTTTTGGTGATGTGTTCTAAGGTATGTCAAGACTAAAAGGAATCTCTAGCCTATAGTCATTAGCGACGGCATGGACACCAAAATGCAACCACCATCTACCTAGGGCATCCATGTGAGGATAGGCTCTACCACTAAATTATGACACTTTTAGAGAAATAATGATGGTTCCATGTCACAATTCAGTGGGATCAATCCTATGGATAAGAGAAAAAGACAATGAGGTGCAACAAGTGGAGGTGGAAACTGAGCTTAAATGCACAAGGTTGGGAAAATGAATTTTCACCAAAGGACCTTAAAAGTGCCCCATCTCTCAAAACATTTTCCAAACCAAAAGTAAAGTGTATCGTAACATCCAATAAGAAAATCAAGAACCATGTTAAATGATTTTCAAGCCAGAAAAAACAACAACGGGGGTCAAAAAAAGACAAAAAGGGCCAAAAATGTCTATAAATAGAAGCTGGCAGCTCATTATCACCCTTGCAAATTGAGAATTGACCGAAAAGTAAAAAACACCCCTTTGTTAAAAAAGTTTGTTCTGGGAGCTTCAGTGGACGAAATGAACTTCCACTTGGACCAAATAAGTACAAACTAGCCCCTCTTACATTTCCATACTTTCGTTTTGTGTTTCTTTTAGTTTTTTTTTGCGGGGGACACCTTTAAAAAGGTTGGCCCTGTGTGTATGAGGGTTGTCTAAGCACAACCCATGTATGCACACGGGAAGATAATAATCTTCTAGCATACATATGCGATTGTTCCCATTACAACTCGTGTACACCCTCAAACATATTGAAAAAATGAAAATGCATTATTTAACTCTCCTTTGAACTTGTCATTTTGCAGAATGTATGTTCATTGGAGAGAGAGGGAGCATGAAGACATTGATATATTGGTCGAGGAATACCCTTATACTATCGCCCCATTAAAACAATGCGGTTTGTCAAAATTATTTCGGTGTCCACTCATGTGGGCACAACCCAGGCTGTTGAATGCCTTGGTGGATTACTGGCACCCATATGTAGAGGATTTTATTCTCAAGGGGCATTCGTTGACTCCAATGATTGAGTACATTTACTTCCTTACTAGACTCTCGAGGAGAGGGGAACCAATCAACCTTCGTTCTTTTCCCACTGGGCCTCACAACATTGTTGAGTTGATCAGGCAACACTGTGAGGCCATAACAAATAAAGTGGGTTCCCAAGTACCCATCCAAAAAATCACCAACCTATCACTGAAAGTGATAGTTTTACTTATTGGGCGGATCAGTGGATCCACGACTTTACATCAAGCCTCTCGGGCACATATGCATTGCGCAGTATAGTTCTTAAATGCACGAGTGCTTGATTGGAGTACAACCATGTTAGAGTGCATGAAGAGACAACTCACATAGTGTCGTGGGTGGAAAAACAAGAAATTTGGGTCTAGGACTATTCTTTTCTCTTTCTTCTACGAGAGGTTACCCAGTCTCAGTCCATGGGAGATAGTATGGGGGCACGTGGCCTCCTTCCCAATAGTGTGTAGATGGAAAAAGTTGTTGCCATGAAAGGGGGGAGGGAGGACCATTGAGGCGTTCGTTGATGCTTTTTTCAGCTGGTGGTCTCGGCAGATTTCGGATATAGGGGACTACCCCTATGCCAAGATAAACTTCTCTAGGGATCCTGACATGACCGTACCTCCCGGAGCAAAGTGAGGAGAGCTAGGTACATTTTCCTTTTAACAAAATTTATTAATTTTTAGTTTCCTTTTATATATATCATTTTTATGTGTACTAGAGCACCTAAAAACTGTGTATCTATTATGTACAGATGTGGGACCAGTGCATCCAGCTGGTTTTGCGTGGAGTAGGCACCATCCATGACCAGAGGTACTACCAGCAGTGACCATTGAACCAGTAGAAACAACGGGGGTACCTCCAGCAGGAGAGGCTGAGAGAGTTTTGAGACGAGTGGAGTGGAACCTCACCGCACTCACCCATACTGTGCCCATGGCCGAGATCGAGGATCTCCCACCATATATGCAACCTCATGTTGTTGGGGTGCCATGGACCTGGGTCCAACTATTTTGGCGTTTGGAAAACATCATAGTCCACTATGGCAGAGCCAATAGGCCACGTTCTTAGCTTAGGTTGGACCATTTTCGTGCCGAGGACACTCTTTATATATTTTTGAGGGCATAAGCCCTGCGTTGTATACCAGACTCATTATTTTTTGAGGCACTTGTGCCCACCTATGTACTTTGATACTTTTGATATATATATATATATATATACATATTTTTGTCTTATGGGTTACATTTACTTACAAATGTATTTACATGTGTATGTGTGTGCTTTTTCTTACGTGTGTGCAATATGCCAATCCAATATTTGATTAGCTAGAGTATCTGTCATTTGATTTAGCCTCCTAGGAACATGGATATACATAATGTAATCAAATCAACGTTATAAGAGATGTACCCTAAGGAATAGTCAATGTAGAGTAGGATCATAAATGCGGTAAACCCCATTTAACTGGGAGACAACCAATTGTGCATCTAAGTAGACCCAGAGGTGAGAGATACGGTCAGATACCATGTGACAGAGAGTCATGAAGAAACTCTATTATTGCACTGTACTTGGAAACATTGTTTGTGGCATCACCAACACAGATACCTCCAGAAGATAGCAACTTGCCTTGATGTGTGAATATCACCCAAGTTGTGGAAGCAAGCCTCCAAGTGTGTTGGCTAGCATCGTCCATGAACTGAACAAACACCTCTGATTCACTTGAAATCTTCCATAGTGAAAAATATAACATAAAAAACAACACATCCATAAAACAAAAAGACAAAAAACAAACTACAATGTATATGAACTATACATATGTACAAGAAGTCACCCAAGGCGACCCACTTACAAGTAGTACTTCTTGAGGTAGAGCCCATTTCTAGGATCCACTAAAGCTTTCCCTTCAAAGTCAACCAGACGATAAACACCCTTATTTAAAAATTCCTTCACAGTGAAAGGTCTAAACCACATGGGATTGAACTTGCCTGCCCCCAGGGGATCCTTATCTTGCTCGTAGACCAGGACAAGGTCCTCATCGAATAAAATCTGAGGATGAATGGACCGATCATACTGACACTTGACTATTTTCTTATGAGCCTCGTTAGCCAAGGTTGCATCACGTTGTTTCTCATCGAGCTTCTTGAGATAAAATAAGTGTTCCTCAAGCAGTGAAGTGTCTGGTAATAACTGTACTGCCAACTTAAGAGACAGGATCTGACACTCTATTGGAAAGACTGTTTCCATCTCGTAAACGAGTTGTATAGGTGATTGTATAGGTGAAAAACCAGTGGCAATATTCACAGACGTTCGGTAGGCCCACAATTCTAGGCCCACAATGCCGAGTACAACATCAAATGTCAATTTGACTTGACCTAATTGATCGTTTGTTGTAGAATGGTCTTGAGAGACTTATTCACAGCTTCCACCTAACCATTCGCTTGTGGGTAATAAGTTGATGAGTTTTCTTGTGTCAACCCCAACTTTGACGTTAACTCAGACATCATTTTGTTCTAAAAGTGACTTCCATGGTCAGTGACAATCTCCTTTTGGATGGCGAACCTTGCTACTGTCTGATTAAACAAGAAGAGAGTTGTTGTCTCTCCATCATCTTTGAACATTGGCATAGCCTCAACCCTTTTAGTGAAGTATTCTACTACTACAATGATATAGCAATGGCCCCTGGATGAAGGGGGATGGAATGTAGTATAATCAATCCCCCACTTGGTGAAGGGACCAACTGTCATGATGGGAAACATGGGAGCAATATGTGCCCTCAT
Source organism: Picea glauca (assembly GCA_000966675.3). Lineage (NCBI taxonomy): Eukaryota > Viridiplantae > Streptophyta > Pinopsida > Pinales > Pinaceae > Picea > Picea glauca. The sequence goes on along the minus strand of JZKD02S2077700.1, from coordinate 308,741 downwards.
CTTCTGTGAGAAGATATGACACAAGTGGCACTTCTTGACCGATTCAATGCAATATTTGATCAACGTCGGTCAATAGTAACTGGCTCGTAGAATATTTTGGGTTTTTGGCAACCCAGAAAAATGACCACCACATGTTCCAATGTGGCGATCGTTAACCACGAGTTTCGCTTCTTCATGAATGAGGCATCGACGGAGGATGCAATCTACACCTCAACGATACAAAGTGTCCTTGAGTGTGAGATAGTTCTTTGTCTGATGGCATATACATCGACGGTCATCACGACAAGTAGAGGTGGGGCACTACAAATTCTAGAGATAGACTAGTATATCTCCATACTAGGGTTCTGAAGATGAAATAAAAAAAAAATCTCCTTTAATCGGTGATTCTTCAAATGTAACATCACCTGATTCGACCGGAAGTTCCAAGATAAGTTCTATAAAGACCAGTGACTTTTTAGATTTTGCAGACACAAAATCCAAGTCAAATTCTTGGAGGATAACTATCCATCTACTAATCTTTTCACCAATTACACGTCGCATCAACACGTATTGGAATGGATTCACAACGACAATGACAGTGGTCTTGTGAAACAAGATATAATGAAAGAACCGTTGGGCAGCATGTACTACTGCCAATGCAAGTTTATCAACATGAGAGTAGTTGAGTTATGGTATAACCAGGCCTCAACTTAGGTAATAAATGACATGTTCTTCAAGAAAATCATCCTCCTGAACCAATACCATATTGATGGTCGACTCTGCAGCAGCCAAGTACAATACAAAATATTTATTATAGTTGGGTGGCCGAAGAAAAGGGGTAGACGTGAGGGAACATTTCAATGCTTCAAAAGAGAGATGAGTAGATTTGTCCCAATGGAAAGGAATTCCCTTCTTCAATAGACACATAAACCCTTTTATGATCTCGGCATAGTTTGTGATAAAATGCTGAAGAAAATTAGCTTTTCCCTGTAAACTCTAAAGTTGAGGGACTGTGCACGGGGTAGGTAATTAAAGTATCACCTCAACCTTTAGAGGATCGACCATGATCCTTGTTGTTGACACTATGAAACCTAATAGATGACCCGATGTCACACAGAAAGTGCACTTGTTTGGATTCAAGCGAATCCGATAGTAGCAACATCGCTCAAAGATAAGTTGGAGGTGCATAGCATGATGAACTCTCTTACAAGATCGTGACGCTAACTCATCGAGATAATCCTAGACTATGTCTTTGAGATCGTGGAAAGAAAAAGAAATGGTCCGCTAAAAAGTGGCTCCGACATTCTTTAGGCCAAAAGACATTTTTCGATAAGCAAATGTACCCCATGGACAGATAAAATATGTTTTGTGTTGGTCTTTGGGCCTAATCTATATCTGATTGTATCCTGAAAAACCATCCATGAAAGAAAAGACCTCACAACCTCCACATTCATCAACGATTTGGCTAATGAATGGGGTGGGGAAATTATCCTTTTGATAGGCCTTGTCCAAAACATGTAAGTCCATACATACATGAATCGTTCCCTGCATTTTGTTGACTGGAATAGGATTTGACACCCATTAAGTCAATTGAATGGGGTAGATGAAACCAACTTTGATTAGTTTCTCTACTTCAGCCTTAATAGTTGTCTCTTTTCGAGGATTGACCGAATGAAGCTTCTGCCAAACCAACTTGGCGTCAGGATAATTCATGATTTCATGTTCAATGATTCTTGGATCTATGCTCGACATTTCCTCATAAGACCAGAAAAAAATGTTGTAAAATTCTTTAAATAAATTTATATAGATTCAAATCTCCTCGGGGGAGCAGTTTGCTCTGACGAAGACATTCTCCACAATGCCAAGGATTCTATAGATATCAATAAGTATCATTTTAGGGATGGTTGTCATATTACCTTCAGCATAAACTACGTGCATAGCTAGAGGATTTATAGGAAAAGACCTGTCTCCAGTCATAGTCAACACACATTCTCCAGCCTCTATTCTTCTTAACTTTGGGAGGAAATAAGATCTGTGGTGGAGATCATCCCAAGGTCTGTCTAGACCATTCAATGCCTCTAAAATTTCCTCGTCAGAGGGAACGACCAAGTCTAAAGAATCAGTGGTGGAAAGGGAACTTTGAGCCCAGACAAGCTTGAGAACTGGATCTAAATCCAGTGGAGGAGTCAGATCGGGGTTGGCTGAAGCTTGTTGGACTCTAGAGTATGCAACTTCTACCGCAGGTAAGGGCATGGACATGCCATGGTGCCTTGAACCTTCCATTGTGGTCAATGGGGAAGGAAGAATCCACGGATCGTTAAAGTAAGTCGTACGAAACGACGACACTGAAAATATTTCAGCCTTAGGCTGGTCGAGGCCAGTCGATATGATCTTGACACCACAGGAAGGAGGCAGGTAATTGAAAGTACCCATGAGAGGTGGGCATAAACCAACCCCCACGTTGACAATGTCGGGCTGTGGGTTATCAATCATTGGGACTGTGGATGCCTCTGATGAAGGGTCAGACCTGGAGAAGGACAATTGATCAATGGTCATGATTCTTCCCTCGTGTAGAAACAACAAGACCCGAAAAACTGTGGCGACCACTGCATTTATAAAATATGTCCAACTCCTTCCTAACAATAGGTTGTAGTCGAGAGGTGCATCAACCACTTCAACTTCGACGCACATGGTCTTCCCTCCTAACTGCACGGGGAAAGAAGGGATGATTCCATGTGGTCTAAATGAACAACCATCGAAATATGTAAGAAGAGTAGTTGATGGAGACAGAACAGGTTGGCGAATGGTCTTCCAGCATGCCAACGACATCACGCATGTTGAGGCGCTCTCATCAACCACCGTGCGAAAAATATTTTGGGTAAAATATTTCATGGGATGAGCCACTGCTATCTGAAACACAACATGGTATGAGAGATGAGGCTTTAGGTCAGTCATATCAAGCATGATATTTCCCAGATTACATGTCTTAGTGGATCCTAAGGTAGCTAGCAGAGCCTTTCTCTGTGAAGGGAAACTTTAGAGGACCTCCAATGCAGACATCATCCAAGGGGTGTGTGACAAATCCTCCACCACAGAGTAATTATGGGTGTCCCTCACGTTTGGGTTGTGTGAAGCATTCTTGAATGCCCCTTTTTGGATGTGTGTCATTGTCTCTCCCATCGTTCTCTCGATCTCGAGAGGAACATATGCGTTCTCGGCCTCTTTACCCTTTTCAACAGTGCTTGGCATTATGTAATCATGTGACCTAGTATCTATGTGAGCATCACCCTTCATCATGTACATGTTCACGACCGAGGGGTTACTAGAAGACGTAGGGACTACCCCCATCCATGGTCGAAGAGGCTTGAGTCAAATTTTTTCCATGTGGAAAAAGGTTTGTTAACACAACAAGTTATTGCTGCACCAATAATTTCTAGACCTCCGCAAGCCAAGGGTACAGGTAATTCGGGTGGTCTTCTGTGCAAACGTTACATGGATACTTCAACTTCTTTCTCTCTATGTTTCCCCTGTCAGCATTATTGGTGGATTTATTATCTCCCTTACCCTTCTTTCACTATTTTTTCTTCCCTTCAGGGTACTGGTTGGCCTTCGGGTTCGTCAATTACACACTATGTACGTCCGACGTCTGAGTAGGGAGATCATCCAAACTAGAGGTTTGGCTGGCCACTATCTACTGTATCAAAAATTGCTGCAATTGGTTTGACAACGGATCAATGGGATTTTCTTGTGCTTAACCGACAATGCCATCAGCATGTGGTCCATACTTATGTCTGTTCTTGTCAATAATATACCTCAACGCATCTAGAAAAACCTTTTAAAGTAAACCAAGATGAGAGTAAATCATCTCTAGTTGTTGAGCTCTTTTTATCACCTCTTCCTATGAAAAGACCCCCGACGTTGCTACGTCCTTGAATAGTTTTGGAAACAAAGAGTTAAGGAACCATTCCAGCAGGAATGCTGGTGGGACTGGTACTTTTATCAAACTCTTTCAGTGCCGCCATTCTCGGATGTGATCAGAGATATGGTCAACCTTTGTTTTCTCAAAGTTGGCCAACAGTTTTGTGTCAGCATCATATCTCACAGGTAATTGGAAATGGTTTAATAAAACCATTGCCAATTCGCCAAAAGTAGGGTATCTTGAGTGGTCATGCTCGATGTACCATTTCGCAGCACTCCTGATAAGAGTGTGTTGAAACAGGCGCAATTGAATGGAGTCATCCCTCAAAGAGTCGGATGAGAACCATAGGTGAAACGTAGTCACATGATCACCTAGATCTTCATTAGGCTTACCCTCAAACTTTGGAATGTCTGAGGGAAGCTTTGTCGACATGGGAGACCAACGCAGATCGTGACAAATTAGGTCATTTAACAATCTTGACAAGTCTAAAAAATGCAACGTTGCCAGAAATGATAGCTTGGATTGTTGAGTATGTACAGGAGGAAACGAGCATGGAATTTGGTTGGCACCAAGTTGCCAAGAAAATTTTGGCTGTTGGCCCGGGTTCTGGTAAAATCCATGGCCTAGGTCGACATTCAGATACTGGGCTTGTTGAGACTTCATTGACTGACTCTCATAGTGGGACATTGAGGGATGAGAAAGGATTTCTCCCGACGTAGTGTTCCAAAGGTTTTGGAAAGGGTTTCCCCCTATCGATCCTATGGGCATAGGAATTGAGCCTTGCCCGATGTTCCATTGACCATGGAAGGGGTTCCCCCCGGTCAAAATCCCTAACGAGGGAATTGATCCCTACCAAGGATTCCAAGGTCCTTGGGAAGTGTTTTTCCCCTTGTGCAGGAATAGTAACCTGCATAGGATTTTGTGATCCAAAGCCGAGGTTTCCCCTGAACAAGACGACAGGTGAAGAGAATGCATTGTTACCAAACATGTCGAAAAAAGAGAATGACAAAGAACCCACCGGTGTGGTATTGGAATAAGGTCCTTGACTACCTTCTTTGAACAAGTTGTAGTTCATGTTCGACAAGACGGGCTGCTGAGAAGAACCGACGAGCAAGGGGGATGATGAAGGTATATGATTCCCTCCATAAGGGAAATCGTTATAAGGGGATGAGGTGGCCCCTATGGACCCTTGCAGAGGAGTGTTTGAGCTCCCTTCCCCCAGACCCATGGTCTGTAGGGTGGAGTAGGTGAGGACCTAGTTCATCTCAAAGTTGGGCATCCCATATCAAAACGGAGGGACCATCACACTCTATGTAAACGGTGTAGTGGTCGCTGCTATAGATGGAATCGGACCATTGCCCGAGGTAGAGGCAGTTAAGACCATAGTGGTCTGGACCTGCGAAGGTAAGTTAGGAGGAGGAATTCCCCCAGTGGTGGCATCCGTAGAGGGAGTATGAGGACTCCTCGATGAAGTAGCATCATTTTGTTCCATAGTTGCTTACAATACTATATGATGCTCGTGATGCGTTACCCTTGGAGGGGAAAGATGTATCAAAAGTGGCACTGACAAGTTAGTGATCGGAGGGTTATACGGACTGAGAACTTCTGCTCCAAGGTCAGAAATAGTTCATTCCTCTAGAATCAAATGTTATCCTCTCGAAGTTGGATCGAGTACATTTTCCCGTGGCTCGGTCACCTCAAATGACCCTTCTTGGTCACATCTTCACCTTCATGGTGGCGGTGGTGGATCCAAGTTAACCGGTGGCAAGCCCAAGAGCCTTCGGGACCGAAAAAGCTCTTGATCTTCCACTATGGGAGAAGATCAATGACACACTAGGGATTTCTAATGTTGAAGACCAAAACACACACTAGAAAAGTTCCTAGAGATAAATCAATCAAATGACTACAACTAGTTGGAAGAACAATTACACCAACCAACACTAGAGAAACTTATCAGTGCAAGTGCAACTCAAATACGAAAGAATCCTTCTGTTATAATCTACAAAGTGTGGCTCGATGTCTACCCTAGGTAATGCGGTATACCCCCGCAGTCACCTATGTAAGTCCCTAAAGTAAAGGCAACTAGGTTTCCATCTCATGAACAATTACTAGGTGGGTACAATCGACATTCGAGTGGAACACAATGAGCAAGGTATCAAGATGGAAACCTATCAAAGATATCTAAAGCAAGTGTTATGGAAGATGACTGAGGACCCCGAATGGATTCGAGACCCACAAAGCTCCATGGAAAATGTGATCAACGGGATCCCAAGACAAGCCCTCTATATGCATTCCCCACTACGCTTGGTCTGACTTTGGATGGGTTATCTTTGCTACCTTTCCACACACGACCTCATGTTTAGCCCTTGTGTTAGAGGAGGGTCCCAGATAAATTCCACGTTACTGGACTTTTTTGTTCCCTAGCATAGACTCTTATTTTTTTTTTATATCCTTGAAGAGTTTCCTCTCCAACCTAAATCAAGGCTCTAGCCTAATCTAGTTGATGGACCCTACAAACACAAAGTCTAATAAATTTTAATTAAGCGTTGATTTTAAGTGGTTTGTCTTAATTCAAAGGAATCAAAATGAAACTGGTGGTGTTTGTTAAGAGATGAAAGAGAAGAACAAATGCTGGAAACCAAATTACTTCTTTTGACAAATAAAGATTTGGAAATTGAAACTCTTTAACCAACTTTTCTGACTTCTTTTCTTTCCAATATATTTTAAAAGAAAAACCTAAAACTAAATTTCGCTCGACTACGAGATACTTAAAGTCCTAATCATTTAGTAAAGAACTTAATAAAGCACTCTTCTTCTTGAAAAACAACTAACCTAACTACTTAACCAAACAATGAAAAGATTTTATTTTTATTTTTATTGTTTCTGCTTCAAAATAAGAAACTTGAATATGAATACTTTTTCTTTTCTTCTAAAGCAAGCAAAAGGGAAAAATGAAGACAAGATAATACTAAAGAAAATGACTAATGGTCTACTGCAGACCATAGGGAGTTACTGACAGAACCTCAAGGCCAAATAGAAATACTGACTTGTTTTGACTCTTTTATTACTTTTAATAATAAAACAGTCAATACAAGTTACATTGAATGAAACATAAATAATTTCTTAAAAGTATTGTTATATTGACCATATTCAAAGCATATGAGCTAAGAAATTTTATGAGCTAACAAAATTGTGAAAAACAAAGAAAAACTAGAAAGAAATGAAAAGAAATATAAAATTTCCTCGAAAAACAATAATTTGAAAAAAAAAAAAGGTTTTTTTGTTAAAAAGAAGAGCAAAAATCACTTTAAACTTAAATAAAGAAAAATAAAATTAGAAAAAAAGAACTGAAAAAATAATCAAAATTCAATAAAATATTAAAAAAAAACATCTAAAATAAAAAAAATTTAACAAAAACACTAATATTACATTTTTTTTATAATGTGTTAAAAATATAAGAATGTTTTATTTTATTATTTCATGTATTTATTCGGATTTACTATAAATTGGTGTATTGCTTAAGTAGAATATAATTGAGTTCTCAAATTCCTTGTTTTCAAAGAAAAATATATGTTACATATTTTTTAATTCTAGCATAATTATATTGAAACTAAAGTGTATTGGTAAGACAATTAGTCTTATATATATCATATGAAAACAATGAATTCAAAGGGCGTATACTTTAAAAAAATTATTTGTTCGTTGATATTTACACACTTTAAAGTCACTCTGTATTTCCATTGACTCCGTACAATTAAATAAATTGCTTTCGTGATAGTATTCTGGAGAATTAACATGGTGGAATGTATGGGAGTTGGATAAGATAAAATAAGTTCTTGTATTCTAAAAAAATATGAGATGTTATTCTTAAAAAAATATGTTTTTTATATTTTAAATAATAAATAAATAAAGATGAGTGGATAAAGATGAGTGGAATATTTTATGGTGTATTGTTTGTATATAACTTAATTTAGGATAATAATAATAAAAAAAAATGTATCCATCTTAGAGAGGGGTCGTTTTTTGAGTTCATGGGACTACGACTAGCCCCTCGGGGGGTTGGGGCAATGCTCGACATCGCCTCAGCCCCTCCTGGGCCTGACCCAGGTCCCGTGGACTCAAAAAACGTTTCAACAGTGTGACCTTGCTCTAAGATGGATAAAAATATTTTTATATTATCCTAAGTTAAGTTGTATGCAAACAATACACCATAAAATATTCCACACATCATTATCCAATAATATTTATTTATTTTTTATTTAAAATGTAAAAAACACATTTTTTTTACAATAACATCTCATAAATGTTTTTATAGAATAAAATAACTTATTTTCCCTTATCCAACTCGCATACATTCCGCCAACTTTATTCATCACTAAAATGGGTAATTATTTTAGTATGTCA
>JZKD02S2077700.1:288531-300389 GCA_000966675.3 Picea glauca | reverse complement strand
AAAATGAATTATATTTTTTTGTTAAATATTTAAAAATAGTGTTATTTAACTACAATTATTTTCTATGTACTGAAGTAAGGTAAAACAAATGTGTTAAAAATGATATTTTCAACTATATTTAAAATGTATGGAACCATAACTTAATTAAGGACAGATTATTATATGAAAAATATTAATTTCAAAAAATAAAATGGTGTACAACATTTTTAACATTGGATGAAGCATGTAAATATGATTAAAAACACAATTGAATAATAATAAAAAAAAATATAGAAAAGTTTGAAAATAGATGAAAAAACATTGTTGAGAAAAAAAAAATTGAACAATTTGAAAATAAATGAAAAAAAGAGCATTTAAAAAAACAAAGTGAAAACCTTATGTATGAGAAAATTTAAAATATCAAAAAACCACCTAAAAATAGAGAGGGGCTGCTACTAGTAGCACCATTTTTAAAAACGGGGTAAAAAACTTGACCCCCCCAAAAACTAGAACTCTGTAGAGTTCTCATTAAGTTGGTAACTATGTTGCTTATGAAATGAGAAAAAATGGCAAGAATAAGGAATTCTGGCTCAAAACTCACAATATGGCTGCAAATTCTTGGGGCAAGGGGCAAAAGTGAAATGGGAAGAGTTTCACTATTCTTATGTTTCTCCTTGGAATGAGACCCTAACACCTCCTTTTATATGACAAAAGGATGGTTATTCGGTTGGGTGACGGGCTATAGGCGGTGAATTGGTTCGGAAGCCACCTAATAGCCCGTAATCTCAATGAATTCCTTGCAATTTTTTATTTTTTGCAACTTTTGTGGGCATACGTGGGTTGTAATGGTGCAACTAGCATATGTAAGTGGACAGTAGTGGTTCAACTAGCATACATACATAGGCAGTAGTGGTGCAGGGCACGTACATATTCAAAAATAATGTTTTTAAGAAGAGCTGCTCAGTGATGGCTTGGCAAAAATAGAAAGTAAGATGGCCTGATGCCAGGTATACATGTATGGTGCAATTTAGGGTTATAAGATGGCCCAACTGGTGTCCCTATGCTGCACTAGTATCATCCTTAGGGTAACGGACAACTACCATACCTAGCCACACTGGATCTTCTAGATTTATCTCAGTTGACAAATGATCCCAATACTACATTTTCCTTTCTGGCTGGTAATTCCTACTAAATTACCTTCTGACATCCCCAAATTTGACGGTAAGCCTAGAGAATATCCCAACAACCATGTTATGACGTTTCATTTATAGTTTTCATCAAACTCACTGATGGATGATTATATCTGGTTGCGTATTTTCCATCGAACACTCACTGGCTCAACAACCAAATGGTACATTGAACTCCAATGTGGTACCTTTCAATATTTCAACTCCCTGGCCATGGCATTTCTCACACACTTTCAATCACCCATCCATTTCAAGATTGGTACAAAACTCTTGACTTCACTTCATCAAACAAACTCTGCACATATCTCTGATCACATTCATGAGTGGACATGACAACGAAGGTTGATCAAAGTGACTAGTCCTGACCAATTATTGGTAGAATGGTTTACTAAATCTCTTTTACCCCCAATTGCTCGTGATGTCACCATGGGTGGTTTTGTCACTGAAAAAGAAGCCATTTCACATGCTCAATACCTGGATTTGGTTTATTCCCAATCTGGTACGTGGTATGAGTTGATACCAAATGCTCCATGCAGGACCACTGATCCATCCAAACCATCTTCCATAGCTCATGAAAATGGAATTATCGGTGTCGTAAAAACCCAATCTTCGTCAGAGTCGATCGACTCGACTAATCACTCTATTTATGCGCCCATCACTGGTTCGACCTCACTCTCCTCTACCTCCCCCATGACCAAAATATCTGAGGTAAATGCAATTCAATCTTCATCTTCACAACAATCCGGGGGAAAGAAGAAAACAAAAAATCAACCAAAAAATAATCATAATAATAATGAAAATAAAAAAACACCAAGTCAGTCACTTGCTCTTGAGAAACAACCCCAATGAAAATTGAAATTTCCATGTCTCATTTGTGGTGATCATCATTACACCCGAGACTGTCCTCATCGCGATGAAGTTGCAAAAATTTTCAAAGGTAATTCCCAACCCATTGTGTTGACACAACCTTTTCCCCAGCAACATTCCATGGTTGCATAAGCCCTTGCTCCTTTGACAGGGGGCAATCCTAGTCATCCTCCTAGTGAGGAAGCCTCATCGAGTTCCCATATTTATATGTTCAATAGGATTGATTTAACCACTCGCATCACAACGTATGACATGTCGACTAAACCTAATAAAGAGAAGGTCACTAAAGGTACTACATAAAACCCACCTCCTCCCACCATTACTCCTCAATCTAGATCACTTCATATTTAGAAACCCACTTTCAACTCTATTTTATGCCCTCCTAAGAGAACTATTTGAAAATCAACTTTTAATCCTAGTTCACGTGTCGCCCAAAACTAAAACATCGTTAAATATTTGACTCAAGCACCGTGTGCTATGTCTTCTCTCGAATTTCTACAACATTGTCCAAGTCAATGTAGAACACTCTTGGCATCCATCAGCGCGATCGATCCTGAGTCGTCGAATAATATCACGTTTAACCTTGATAACTTCAAGTCACAACTTTCTCACCATCTTTCTTTTCAGATCGATGTTGTTTTTCATAACTAACACATTCATCATACCATACTGGATGAGGGAGATTCGACTTGCGTTATGTCATTAGCTTGTTGGAAAGGGTTGAAATCACCTGCACTTAATCAATCCCATAGAATTCTACGAGCATTTGATGGGCGAGTTTTTCTTCCTCACAGACTCTTGCAATCCTTAGATGTTCAGTTGGGAGGAAATGCTATCTCTGTTGATGTAGAGATAGTCGATGCTCCCATTGATTATAACTTGTTGTTAGGAAGAAGTTGGTTTTATTCGATTATTTTCATCGCTTCATCGGTATTTCGATGTGCACAATTATCTTATCAAGGTAAAATTATCACTATCGATTAGTTAGATTACTGTACCCCTAACACTCACACTCCCACCACCAACAATATTCCTTTTTTGGGAGCTACTAATATCACTTACGAAATTTTAGGTGTAATTATTTTAAAAGACTCTTCCCTTATGGGTACTTTCCCTACACCACTTCCTCCCATCTTGCAACATATTTCCACTATTAATATGATCTTGACTATGGCATATCAATCTTACAAATCATATGATCCTTGGATTGTGTCTAGTCCTTTGGAATTCGATGCACTGGGTGACACTATGACATTTAGTCCTACTAAGGATTCATACAATGTTATTCAATCTGCCGCTCCCTCATTGGATTACCAACAACTATTGGCATCCAACACTTACTCATTTTCATTTTGGTTGGATTCCCTATCCTATGCTTTCAATTACATCCTACGGCTTTTTCCATCAGAAAAATCCATTATGGAAATGCTTAGTATCGAAGAGGTACCTTAGGGTGACAACTATCATTGTTCATCTTTTCTCCCTAGTTTAGATGAATTTGAGAAAGATATACACTCTATCTTTCCTGATGGTGTTATCGATTCTCCCCAATTTCCCATACTTACGCAGGACACTACTTCTGAGGGGAATTTAGGAAACATATCTTCTACTATCACTATCGACATCTCTATCAAAGAAGGTATCGTGGAAAATTTTCATCTTAGTTCCAATTGTTAACCCGAGGAAGTTGAATCTTATACCGCTTTTTTCAAATAATTTTGTGATGTCTTCGCTTGGAGTTATGAAGAAATTCCAGGGATCGATCCATTGATCATTGTGCATGAGATAAAAACTTTCCCAGGTGTTAAACCTATATGAAAAAAACTTTGCTCGGTTCATCCTAAGAAAACTACATCTATAAAGGAAAAAATTGAAAAATCATTGAAGTCTAATTTTATTTATCTTGTCCCCTTGATGGAATGGGTTTCTAACATTGTTCTGGTCGCTAACAAACAAGGAACCATTCGTGTATGTGTCGATTATAGGGATCTCAATAGGGATTGTACCAAAGACAATTACGCTACACCCTTTATCGACCAAATCATCGATAATTGCACTGGCAACGTTATATTTTCCTTCATGGATGGTTTCTTAGAGTATAACCAAATCGATATTCTACCAGTTGATCAGAATAAGACATCCTTTATCTGCCCTTGGGGGAAATTTGCTTATCGGAATCTACCTTTTGGTCTTAAAAATGCTTGCACTACTTTCCAATGGGCCATGTCGTATGTTTTCCATGATATCAAACATATTATGGAACCTTACCTCGATGATTTACCCACTCATTCGTCTAATCTACGAGACCATATTGGTCATTTACGAGCCATTTTTCTTCCATGTCGGTTTTACCATATTCGTCTGAACCCTCACAAATGCATCTTCACTATTGAATCAGGTCGACTCCTCAGATTTTTCATCTCCAAATATGGGATTAGGGTGGATCCCTTAAAAGTAAAATATATTCTCACTTTACCCCCTCCCAACAATCTGACCCAACTACAAAGTTTGTAAGGGAAAGAAAACTTTCTTCATCGTTTCATTCATAATTATGTCGAACTCACTAGAGGATTTATGATATTTTTGCAGAAAGACATTCCTTTCATCTGGGATGGCACTGTTCAATGCCATATTGATGCTCATAAGCATGCCTTAACACACAGGCCTCCCTTGCACCCCGAAAATTATGCACAAGACTATATCCTTTATTTGGCTGCCTCTACTTCCACTATTTTTGTTAGGGACCTAACCCCTTAAGTAGGTAGAAAAATGTATTTTGATGTAATAAAGGTCAATATTAATAAGGAATTGTACTAAGGTAGAATAAATCAAATGTAGGAAGACCTAATAGAAGCTTTCGCTTCTAGAAGGATCTTCCTCTAGATGGTTCTCTTGATAGACATATTTAGTATAAACATAAGTCAAGGGTACGTGAACCCTATCTTGGATATTATTGTAATAGAGCTCTTCTCGACTGGAGGTTGCTGCCTCGAAGAGGTCCGTGAACATTTCTCTTAGTAATCAAGGTGCTCTTTCTGGTGTTATTCTGCTATCATTTCAGTATTATTATGGTGTTATTTTTCTATCATTCTAGTATTATTGTGGTGTTATTATGGTTATATTGTTTTTCATCTACCATTTCTAGCATTTTATTTATGTTATGCATACCTTTTATATCTGGAACATTACAAGTGGTATCAAAGCACTTTCCTTTGCAGAAAATTGTGGGTTAAATTTTTTTTCAGGGTAGAGACGCATTCCAATGTCTTTAAGCCATAGAGATCTATCATTATGCACATAAACCCACGGTTGAGGGATTCATACACATATGAAATACAAGTGGTTCTTAAGTGCACATCTATTGGCCACCCTTGTAACCCTTTTTGGTACCCCTTCGAGTGGTAGGGCATCAAACAACACCTGTGTATAGATCGACCTAGATTTTTTGAAGCCCTCTGTAGATAAACCGATCGGCCACTTGACTGCTATAGTGCCACCGAGAACAACACTCGGGAAGATTCTCTCTAGTACCTGGGTAGTCTAGTAGTATGGCTAAGGGCACAGTCTATCCTCTTTAGTTAGTGCCTTGAGATATTGGGTCGATTACTACTGTTGGACCTCGCACATATTTCAAAGAGCTATAGCACAGGGAAAACCCTTGTATGTAGAATCATTGAATACCTAAACCTTTGGGGACGTAAAAAAAAAAAATTAAAACATACAAGATATATTTCCATGCAACTGTGTTCAGGTTGCCAAATCACTACACATTTCTTCCTGGTTAAGCATTTGGGCATTTCATCACTGCAGTATTCTTTAGACCAGAGTATAACTCCGCAAGTGTTAAAAAAAAAAACTCTGGAAAGTTTTTCACCATTATTTGAGACCTATTCCATTTTATTTATCTCTTCGCCCTTATCAAATCCATACATATCATTTTCAACAAAATTTTTGACCCCACCCACCCTTTTTTGGTTCCCTCGTCATCATGGCCCATAACTGTAGCTAAGACTTGGAAGCTTGCTTAAATACCTTGCAATCTAATTTCACAGAGACCCAACAAGAAGTGAAACAACTCAGTGCCAATGTTGTTTCCATCAATAAAACCATGCATTCCTCCATCGCCGCCTCAATCTAGGAACTAAAACAAGACATGACTACCCAGCTTGAATATGTCGTTTTGATGCTCTGCAGCAAGCTACATATCTGTACAGATAACCCTTTATCTGAACCACTTTCACATACTAAAGCTGAAACTTCCTCTCATTCCCATAATTTTCAGCCCCATCACTTTCAGCATGACCTATGCCTTTCGCGGGTGGATCTGACCAAATTTGATGGCTCGGATCCCACCGGTTGGGTAACCCAAATGGAACATTATTTCTCTTTATATGTCATTACAGATGACTTGGCCAAACTCCGGTATGGTGTTCTCCATCTAGATCAAGAATGTTGGCAATGGTGGCAATGGAGAAAAAATTCTTGTCAAGGGTATATTGCTTGGACACACTTTGTTGCAGAGCTTTATGAACACTTTGACACTGACACCAACTATTTAGGACGTTTGAAAAATTTGAAACAACTTAGTGCCAATGTTTCCTCCATCAATACAACCATGCAGTCCTCCATCACCACCTCAATCTAGGAACTCAAACAAGACATGACTACCCAGCTTGAATATGTCGTTTTGATGCTCTGCAGCAAGCTACATATCCCTACAGATAACCCTTTATCTGAACCACCCGCACATATCGAAGCTGAAACTTCCTCTCATTCCCATAATTTTCAGCCCCATCACTTTCAGCGTGACCTACGCCTCTTTAGTTAGTGCCTTGAGATATTGGGTCAAGTACTACTATTGGACCCCACACATATATCAAAGAGCTATAGCACAAGGAAAACCCTTGTTTGTAGAACCATTGAATACCTAACCCTTTGGGGACAGAAGCAAAAAAAATTAAAATAGACAATATCTATTTCCATGAAACTGTGTTAAGGTTGCCAAATCACTACACATTTCTTCCTGGTTAAGCATTTGGGCATTTCCTCACTGCAGCATTCTTTAGACCGGAGTATAACTCTGCAAGTGTAAAAAAAAAAAGTCTAGAAATTTTGCACCATTACTTGAGACCTATTCCATTCGATTTATCTCTTCGCCCTTATCAAATTCATACATATCATTTTTCAGCAAAATTTTTGACCCCACCCGCCCTTTTTTGGTTCCCTCATCATCATGGCCCATACCCGTAGCCAAGACTTGGAAGCTCGCTTAAATACCTTGCAATCTAATTTCACAGAGACCCAAAAAGAAGTGAAACAACTCAGTGCCAATGGTGTTTCCATCAATACAACCATGCAGTCCTCCATTGCCGCCTCAATCTAGGAACTCAAACAAGACATAACTACCCAGCTTGAATCCGTCGTTTCGATGCTCTGAAGAAAGCTCCATATCCCTATAGATAACCCTTTATCTGAACCACCCGCACATACCGAAGCTGAAACTTCCTCTCATTCCCATAATTTTTGGCCCCATCACTTTCAACGTGACCTACGCCTTTCGCGGGTGGATCTGACCAAATTTGATGGCTTGGATCCCATTGGTTGGGTAACCAAAATGGAACATTATTTCTCTTTATCTGTCATTACATATGACTTGGCCGAACTCCGGTATGGTGTTCTCCATCTAGATCAAGAACGTTGGCAATGGTGGCAATGGAGAAAAACTTCTCGTCAAGGGTATATTGCTTGGACACACTTTGTGGTAGAGCTTTATGAACGCTTTGACACTGACACCAACCATTTAGGACATTTGACAAAGTTGAAACAATCAGGAACTTTGGAAGCATTTATAGTTTCTTTTGAGCACCTATCTTTTCGGATAGAGGGCATGTCTAATGCCTTTTTCCGAGAATGTTTTATCATTGGCGTCAAGGATGAGATTCATGCCCATGTCCTCATGGCTCGGCCTCAAAGTTGGGTGGAGGATAATAAAAGAGATAGAGACACACAATAGGTCGTATCTTCTCAAAACCAAAACCCCCCCTTTATTCCTCTCACTAAACCAGTAAATCCCACTACCCCCTCTGGTTCACTAAAGATCCAAAAATTGACCAGAGTTGAAATGGTTGAATGCCAACTCAAAAGGCCTTTGTTATAATTGTAATGAAAAATATTTCTCAGGCAACAAGTGTAAGGAACAAAAGATTTTTATGTCCATCTCGAAGGATTTTTTGGAAGAGGATGTTTAAACTCCCCTTGTGTTTGAGTCACCTGAAACCATGGGCATAACCCCTCCATTAGACCCTCTTGAAGTAGAATCGGTCATTTCCCTAAATGCTCTCACTGGTTTCTCTGCTCCCTAAACCCTCAAGATAATTGGTTACATCAAGCATAGGAAGGTCATCATTATGGTTAATAGTGGCAACACCCATAATTTTATTCATCACCAGATTGCCCAAGAAACTCATTGTTATATCCATTCAGTCATTAATTTTGAAATCATGATTTCCAATGGCAGCTCCATGAAATGTGGAGGGCGTTGTGAAACTGCGTGTCTCCAAATTGGTGAATACCACCTGAAATCTCATATGTTTTCTATTGACATGGGTGGTTGTGACATTGTGTTGGGTGTAAACTGGCTAAGGACTTTGGGTCCCATTCTCATGGATTTCAAGGAATTAACCATGCAATTTGACTAGGAGGGCCAAAAATATAAGTTCGAAGGCATCACCACCGGTTCATAGGAGATCATTAGTTCCCATTACATGGAAATGATGCTAAAAAAATGTCATTCTGGAGTTATTGCCCAACTCCATGCAATACAGGAAACTCAGACACCCTCTGTGCCACAAGACCTCCAATCCATCCTCTCTAAACATCAAGTGGTATTTTCCACTCCCCATGGACCCCCTCCTTCTCGTGGTGTTCATGATCATTCCATTCCCCTTTTACCAGGAAGCATCCCTCCCAATATCCATCCCTATCGTCACCCCTTTTCCCAAAAAAATGAAATTGAGAAAATGGTTCAAGAACTGCTCAACGCAGGCATTATCCACCCTAGTATGAGCCCCTACTCTTCTCCTATGGTCATGGTTCTGAAGAAAGAAGGTTCTTGGCGCATGTGTCCTGACTTCCGCGCCCTCAACAAACTCACCATTAAAGACAAATTTCCCATTCCTCTCATTGATGACCTCTTGGATGAATTGAGTGGTGCCCAGTTCTTTACTAAACATGATCTTCATTCTGGATACCACTAGCTCCATATGAAAGAGGCATACATTCCTAATACTTCCTTTAGAACTCATGAGGGCCACTATGAGTTTTTGGTTATGCCCTTTGGATTTTGTAATGCCCCCTCCACCTTCCAAAGCCTCATGAATCATGTATTTCACCCCATTCTCCATCATTTTGTTTTAGTTTTCTTTGATGATATCCTCATCTATAGAAAAACCTGGACATACCACCTTGCTCATGTGGACCGAGTTCTCCATCTACTCTCTCAACACCAAATTTTCATGAAACAATCTAAATGTGCTTTTGGCACCTCAAAATTCGAGTACTTGGGCCATCTTGTTGGCAAGAACAATGTCAGGGTGGATCCTAAAAAGATTGAAGCTAGGCAATATTGGCTTCACCCAAAGACTCTCAAAAGCTTGCGAGAATTTCTGAACCTAATATGTTATTATCACAATTTTGTTAATAATTATGGAAAGATTGCGACAGGTCTCAGGACACTCCTTAAAATGAATTCTTTCACTTGGACCCCAATAGCTGCTAAGGATTTTCAAACCTTCAAGATGGCCATGTGCCCCAATCTAGTCCTGGCCCTTCCTAATTTCACAAAGACCTTTTTCCTGGAATGTGATGCTTCAGGGAAAGGTATTGGAATTGTCCTTATGTAATAGGGTAGGCCTTTGGCCTTTACCAGCAAACAACTATTTGAACGAAATTTGGGAAAATCAATCTATGAAAAGGAAATGTTGGCTATTATGCATGTCATTGATTTTTGGCGCCCTTATTTATTGGGGAAACACTTCCAAATTAAGACAGATCATCAAATCCTCAAGTATTTTCTAGAACAACACATTTCCTCCCCAGAGAAACAAAAATTGGTGACTAAGCTATTTGAATCTGATTATGATATCATTTACAAGAAAGGAAAATACAATGTGGTGGCCGATGTACTTTCCCAAAAATATGAAGATGAAGGCTCCCTTTTTTCTCTCTCCTTCATGGTACCAGATTGGCTCCAAGCCGTTCACCAAGAATGGCTACATGATCTCGAAATTTTGCATCTGATATAATAATTGCAGTCCAATTCTCCAATTTCCCTAGGGTACTCATGGCTCCATGATGAGCTTCAATAAAAAGGCTGTTTGTATTTAAGTAAACAGTCAAAACTGAAATCCACGGTGCTTTCCGAGCTTCATGCTACACCCATAGCTGGGCACTTTGGGTTTACCAAAACCTATGACAGGGTCAAACATTATTTTTTTGGGGATGGTATGAAACAAGACATTCATAATTTTGTGGCCGAATGTGATGTGTGTCAACGCAACATGGGAGAAACAGTCAAATCTTCGAGCACACTGCAACCACTTTCGATTCCACCTACTATTTTGAGGGATATCTCTATGGATTTTATTACATGCTTACCTAAATCGGGTAATAAATCAGTCATCATGGTGGTAGGTTATCACCTTTCCAAGTATGCTCACTTTTTTTCTCTTCAAGACCAATTTACAGCATCCACATGGGCTCAACTTTTCATGGATCAGGTCTTCAAACTTCATGGCATACCGCATTCTATTGTTTCTGATCACAACCTAAATTTCACCAAAATTTTTTGGCAAGAACTATTCAATATACAAGGCACCCAATTGCATCTTAGCACAACTTATCATCCCCAGAAGGATGGTCAAACTGAAGTTGTCAACAAGTTTTTGGAAACATATCTGAGGTGTTTTGCATCGGAAAAGAAAAATTAGTGGGCTCAATGGTTGCGTCTAGCTGAATGGTGGTACAACACTTCATACCATAAAGATACACACATGACTCCTTTTGAAGTAGTCTATGGAAAAAATCCACCTTCAATCCTCTCATATTTACCAGGTGTCTCAAAGGTCTAGGCGGTGGACCAAAATCTTACAGTTCGAGAGGCTATTCTTCGTACCCTCAAAGAGAATTTAGTCATGGCTCAAAATCGTATGAAGCAACAAGAAGATCAAGGTCACTCTAAATGTCAATTTGTAGAAGGGGATCAAGTGTTTCTTCGACTGCAACCTTACAAGCAAAATTCCCTCAAGGTCGACCATTGTTCGAAGTTGGTGCCCAAATTTTATGGTCCTTATATAGTTCTCAAGCGTGTGGGATAGGTGGCCTTTCAGTTATATTTGCCCAGTCATTCTAGGCTACATCTTGTTTTTCATGTTTCATACTTGAAGAAGGTGACTGGAACTAAGTGCCAAACTCAAACCAACCTTCATGAGTTGGATGAAGAAGGCCCCATTTTTCTACAACCACAAGAAGTTTTAGACCAACGTGAGCATCACCTGTATCAACAAACCATCAAGGAAGTGTTAGACCAATGGAAAGATACAACTCCAATAGATGCCACTTGGGAACTAGCTACCATTCTACAACAATTTCCACATCTCAAGCCTTGAGGACAAGGCTATTTTTAAGGGGGCAAACATGTTAGGGAACTAACCCCTTACTGTTAGGATATTTAGACACTTAGGAGTTAGTTAAGATCTACTTGGTCTAATATGTCGTTAGGTAAAAGTGTGTTTCTTTAGTATGCATTAGTATGCATTTGTAGTTAGG
>JZKD02S2077700.1:259933-271576 GCA_000966675.3 Picea glauca | reverse complement strand
ATATTCACATAGATCCACATTCTATTGCTCCTTGACTATGATTTATCATCTTGTATCTCCACTGTGTATTTCTCATGGCTATGATCTGTTCATGTCATGGAGGTATATATCCACATTGTATCCTTGTTGGCTATACCCTTATTCAGTATCATCATGGATCTGTAGTGTATTTATTGGTGGAAACACCTTAAGTTCTTTGTTACTCAAACATAGTTATGCATGCCTTGCGTTTGAAACACATGATAACATTTGTTTGATGGTTCTTTGTAGCTTCTACCAGGTTCTCTGACTCCATACCCTTGATCTAAAAATCTACAAAGAACTTTAGTCACCAACTTTTGTCTTCTAAATTCACACTTTGGGGGGAAATCTGTTACACGTCAAAATTCCTCACTTCGTTAATGTCACATTATCATTGTCGCAACTGTCACACTTTTGTCACAAGTGTCATAAGTGTCAAATTTTTGTTCTTCATATGTCGCATTGCAAACGACACCATGGAAACACTTGATACATCCTCTAGAACATGTTGGAAGGGGAAACCGCATCATTTGACAAGCTAAGAAAAATGTTTTTCCTTGAGAAATGGTCATATTAACAAAATTTTGGAATATTAGCGCTCCCCTACTCATATGCAAGGAGCTTTAGTGCTCCGTCTCCATCCAGAAGGGAGCGTTGCAACACTCTATTGTCAATTTTGAGGGAGCGTCAATTGGTTGAGAGAATCATGGGAAGAAATTCCCCTCATCTCTAAATACAACTAGAGATGATATGAGTTGGTTTGGCTCGAATATAAGATTTAGGATGCATCTAAGGGATATGCCACAACTAATGGAGTCATATCCTCAACTTATTCCAAATTTAACTAAGGTGTTTGAGCCTTTCATATCCTATAAAAGGAGGCATTCTCATGGTGAAAGGAGGAGAATAATCAACAAAAAATATTTTCATTTTGACCATAGATATTTCAAGCAAGGGGTTGGAAAAGGAGGACTTGGAGATGTTGCTTCAACTGCACCTACATATTGTAAGTGCCTTGTAATTTTCTCATTAATAAATTCTTGGCCTATTTCCTTGAAGTTTGTGTATGGTTTCATATACTTGCCTTTTATTGATAAATTCAGTTTAAACTAATCTTGGTAGAGTAGGAAGTATGCATTGTCTTGGTTGTCTATTGGATTGCATATATCATTAAGGAGCTTGAATATCAAGCTCATCCTGGATTAAGCGAGGACAAGCCTCAGAAAAAGGTACAACATACGTTCTTCCTTTTTTCCCCTTCACTAGTTTAACTATATTTAAATGAATGTCAGTGTCCAATGTTAGCATCTTTCTGTCTTGGTAGTATGGGTCTAGAATCCAAGAGGATATTCACCTGTCTACAGGGGAATTTTCCTACAACAATAGTCACTTATTTTCTTATTCTATAAATACTAACTCAACACTCTTTTCCAACATACAAACTTCTTATGTACCTAATGATGAGTAAAATGTCTATGTCAAATATAATTGACAATCTGTTAATTGTAACTACCATCCCAAAACTCGAGTGAGAAGTGAAATGGGTGGACACCTCTTCTATCAACTATGACCAGAAGGGGATATTTAGGAAACAACATAAAACAAGAGATTGATTCCCTGCGAGTGAAGCTTTCTCCTACCTTCCACTCATTCAGGCTCACATGTTGATTTATTATCTATGTAATAACAAGTCCACAATCATCAAAAAGAAGGGGAAGAATAAGAAAAACAATTAAAATGGTTCTCTTAGTTTTTATTAAAGGTATTTTATTTAATAAACTCTACTTGAAATGTTGGACTTTTGGAAAACTAGTACATTGATTTTGTTCAAAAAAAAAAATCACTATTTCAATGGTTCTCTAAAACTCTTATTACTGCATGACATTACAAAATATTACATATAAAGTTACTGCATGAAATTACAATGCATGACATTACAAAATATTCCATATAAAGTTATTGCATGAAATTACAAAGGATTCAATACAAAGAGATGAAAAATGAATATAGGCCTTCAAACATTATGCATACATATGTAGAAATCAAGAGATTAGTGTATGATTTATGATTCTCGCCGATTATATTGTAATTTTAATACTTTGGGTTGATTTATGAGAAAAAACATAAAAACTGGAGCATTTTAACTAACTATTAATCCACTCTAGAATCTAACGATTAGATTGTATTTTCAATACTTTGGGTAGATATATGGAAAAACTTGAGGGTTTTGATGAACTATTAATTCACTTGAGATACTAACATAAATCCACTCTAGAGTCTAATGATTAGATTGTATTTTCAATACTTTGGGTTGATACATGATAAAACTGGAGGGTTTTAATTAACTATTAATCCACTCGAGATACTAACGAGAGCATAGGCATAGTGTTTGTACTAGGAGAGGCAAGGTACCAACAAATGTAGTCCTTTAAAAACCGTCCATACTAATTGTTGTCCAAAAACGATAGTAAGTTTGATGATAGTTAACGTTCACTGAGACTAAAATTGGTCTATTCGACTTTAAGAAAAGATTGAGATTACTCAGATTTCTTTAAATTGTTATTTTGATGCTTGAAAAACATTAAGAGAAGCATTCCAATATCATTAAAGTTTTCATTATTGGAAGGTTGGAAAGGTCAATATTGTGACAAATATTTGGAAATTGGGATCTAATTTGGGTATATGCACGACATTCTAGGAGAAATGATATTCATCTTCAACCCTCTCGATGTCACAAAGGTGGCAGATTCTTTCTTTCCATGGTGTTTTGGGGATTGTCCAATGCCCATTTTCACTATGCACCTCATGAGAACTAGTGATTATTTTATCAATATTGATTATCTTCTTTATGCTAGTAAACACAAAGAGACACTTTTGACACTACAAGGAAAATACCTTTTAGCAGAGGTTATAGCAGAGGTTTCTAGTGTTACAAAATTGGAAAACATTGTCAGAAAAACCTTTGCTACAACAATTGTTATCGATAGTGGATCTTTTTGCGGACACTATAATGGAACTTGATTATAACTAAAAAAATGTGGGCAGTCGGAGGTGTTAGACGATGTTTACAAATCATTGTGTTTGTATAAGGCACAAGCACCAGTGCGTACATACACCTACAACATCAGTGTTATACACTTAACGCCAAGCAACGGGGAAGTAAAATATGAAAGCACCAGGGCAGTAAAATATTTAAGCACTGGGGATTTAACATCAAAACACACTGGGAGAGTTTAAAATAATTAATCATCGGGGATTTCTGCATAGAGAAAACTGGTGTGTTATTAATAATAAGGCATCGATGTTGTATAAAACAATATGCATCGGTGTGTTACAGGGAAAAACGCTATGGTGCATTAAATATCGAAAGCATCAATGCTTTGCAATAACAAACAAGAAAAAATGATTATCAAAAAAACAATAGTTTCGTTGTGTATCAATACCACACATGCATCAGTTCCTCATATAAGGTTAACACATTGATGGCCAAATTTTTAATATAATTTTGTGGTATTAAATTAATATTGAAACAAGTGCTATTTTTTTACATAAAGGCACCGGTGCGAATTTCATATGAAACACACTCATGAGTTTTAATATTAAACGTGTTGATGAGATTAATAATTAAAATACACCAAGAAACATCGACCTGTGATAGTGCAATTATTTTTATTTTTTAATTCCATTATTTATCAAAACAATTACATATATCTTATATTTTGATTAGTGAATATGGATATGATGTTTAAATTAATTTTTTATATCATTAGATTTTTCATCTCTTCATTATAATATTTAGTCATCCATATGTTTAATCAATGATGTAACATTTCACAACGATATTGGACAACGCAATAGAATAAATTAAAAGATATTTTATTATATGAATACGAGGGTTTTTTCATACAAAATGGGACACTTATCAGTAATCTCTTTTATTTCAATTGGGAGACTATGTCCATTAGATTAAACAAAAGTGTCTGATTTTCATAGACAATTATTTCAAAAAAATACAATTGCAGCTTGCATTGATATCCAAATATATTGGTCATCATTCTTCATTGGAACTCTTGTTAGTGCTCAAGCTACTTCCATGCATTGGGTTATTTTGTTGAATGTTTGGTTGATTCTCTCTATTGTTTTATTATTCTTGAAGTTCCATCTAAAAACACAAAAATAAATTGTAATGACTCTGTTAGTACCCAGATTTGCAATAGTCAAAATTCATGTGTTGATATTGGAAGTTCCCATAGAATCTAAATTACTTTTAACATTCATATGTTATTTTGAACTCTGCCAAATTTATAAATCTTCAGGGCTTTGCCCATTGTCATAACCTTCAGATTTCCCATCAAGTCTTGATCAGGTTTAATGGATCATCCTTTGTCTTTTCCCTCTAACCTGCAAAAATATAAAGAACCTTTTCATTAGTCTACCTAAATATTTATTTTCTTATGTTCAAAATAAAAATATGCTTTTTATATTTTTATTTCCTTTTACCAAAAAGAATCTATTTTCCTTTTATCGAAAAGATGGTGTGTGCTTTAAGTCACCTACGTCAAGTTTATCAACTTCTAATCCTAATCCTAAGTCACACTACATATCAATCTAATTCATATGCCAAAGACCACATTCAACACACGCCCAATGCAAGTTGTCAGGTGCCAAATGATTGTGTAGGTGTTGAAGAACTAAATGTAGCCACGATATATATGAGGGTGTTCCTAATTTCTCGCCTATTCCACCATTTTCATGCATGGATGTGCAGATGGGAGTGCGCTACGGATTTCATAGTACGCTGCCAAATTTCTTGGGTGCTACCAACTCTCCTGGGTGCTATAAATTTCACAATGCACTACCAACTCTCCTAGGCACTGTAAATTTCACATTGCGCTACCAAATCTCCTGGGACGCCACAAATTCTACAGGACACTTCAGTATGGAACTACCAAAATTCGCTACCTAAAGTTTCATAGAACCTGAAGTTTTCACAGAGGATACGAAGGTTTGGCGCTACGTATTTTCTACTAGTCTAGTTTTGGGGTTGCACTACATAATCATGAAATTTGTTGAAGGCACTACAAAGCGCGCTATTCAGAGTGGTACCCAAAGATGCTGCCAACAGGTACCTGGAATCATGGAGCTCGAGTTATCATTCTTATTAGTGGTTGATGATGTGGAAAACATCTAAGACCATAGGTGGAAAATTTCTCCCTCTTTTTAGGAAGTAGCTATTCGAGCTTAATTGAGAAGCCAACATCTTCTCACTTGCATTTATTTTCTATTGAACTAGTTTCTAGGAATATAGATCATAGTTTACATGAGTCATTATGTTAAAGACTATTTCCTAGGAAATAGTAACTCACTTTTTACAAGTGCCAAGTTGTTGTAACAAATTTCTATTTCTAGAAAGCAAGTTTATAAATCGAGTGTTTAGCATTGGTTGCATCTCTCTCTATATATGCACATGTAAAAGACTACATCATAGAGGGAAAAAATAGAGAAAAGACCTGAGATGTCTGTTGTAAGGTTTTCAAGAAATGATAATGAGCTACAAGGCATGATAGCTCTATGTTTTCCTCAAAGACTTGTCTTAGTTTTTTATGCAAAGATCTGAGCTAATGAGTAAGAATTTTTTATCAGTTAGTCTTTCCTTATGTGTTATCATACTTCTTCTATCTTCTTCTATTATATGTGTTTTTTTTTATATAATGATTTGAACAGAGTTTGTGCCGAAGATGTTGTGAAAGGATTATTATAACAGCTACCACATACACATCTTTTTCATTTTGTGATGTTTGGAAAGGTTTTCTAACTATTACAGATTCTTCCTGTAGTGATTGAAAGCAGGCTTCTTTTCATCCTTATCTACACTTTGTGTTTTTCCTGATTTCTTCATTCACACTTATTTGATCTCAGAACTGATCTTGGGCCTTGTTCGACCTGATTTGTTGCCCATAGGATTTTAATTCAAGATTGTTGTATTTCATGGACTGCATGCCCAATGGTTTCATTTCCTTTTTGATTAATTCTACCACTCTTAAAATTTCCTAAAACCCAACTTATCCAATCAATTTATTTTATTTAAGATGTGCTAGGCTTGCACTTGAATAGTCCAAGAGAAACTTCTAGCACTAACATTCTTGGCACCATTGCCAGGGACGAAAGTGAATGACAAATATTCCATGGGAGAATGACAACAATCAGATCCAGCTTTTGACAGTGAACAAGGGATGGTCACATATTCAGGACTGTATCATTCACCTGGAGACTCCACTCCATGAAGGAAGAACCTATTGACGACTGCACTGATACAGGATGACCATGGAAATGGAAACTATATTGGCTTGGAGGCATGCTTTATGTGATTTCTCAAATATAGTCGGTTTTCCTCATCCAATGTCGACTATAACAAAATGACACAATTATATTCCGAGATTCAAAGTAAGAAAGAATGATGATCCGGGTGAGCACTTATTAAATTTTCATGAATGTATGCTTGAACATGATTTTGTTCATGAGGACGTCTTGATCAAGTTGTTCAGATGTTCTTTAGAAGGACATGCTCGTGAATGGTGCCAATCCCTTCCAGCTACTAGCATTCACTCTTTGAAGGGTTTTAATGTAGCCTTTCATTTGTTTTGCAAAGAAAAAATTGCAATTGACTTACTTTATCGAGAATGCTTTCATAACTTTGATTTACTATGTAAAGGATATGATAACCATGAAAACTCCTTGTGTGTTGAAGAAGATATTGCAGTAGAAGAGATTATTCATGATAAACAAGATGTTGAACATTTACCAGCTACTATTTTTTCTAATTATTATGGATCCGAAGATCTTTTTCCTCTAGACTCAAATCATGAAGATCATCTTTCTTTAAGGCAGATGGAACTTGAGAGCAATGAAGACAGTCAACAATCATTTTTAGTTTTACACATGGAGGAAATTGGAGACAATTATAAAACCAATCATCAACATAAGCATTCTAGTTTTCAGTTGGAACAACAACAAGAAGAGGTATTTCTTTGTGGATTTTATGATCCCATTGGTGATTATATTGAGTCTTTGAGCAGCATAGATACCAAATAGTTATTGTCAAATGATAGTTGGTTATGATGCCTTTTTGAATGACATTTTTTTATTCCATGGGTTCCTTCATTCATCATTTCCAGATCAATAATTTTACCAGCTAATCAATGTATTATATGGCTTCATTAGAAGCACGATTTTACCTAATATAAGGAAGAAGATGATTAGATAGGAGTAGGAAGAATAAAGCTCACTTCTCGAGCATCTTGTTTGTAGTCAGTTTATAGTTTCAAATAAAGAACATAGGTTCTCCCAGGCACATAGTTTTTATGGAGAGAGATGAAGATGGATAAGGCCACTATTCTACAGATTCTTGGTAGCTCGCGGGAAGCATGCCATCCTCCATGGAGCCAATGTTAGTACCCGGATTTGCAGTAGTCAAAATCCACGTGTTGATATTGGAAGTTCCCATAGAATCTCAATTATTTTTATCATGCATATGTTATTTTGAACTCCTTTGCCAAATGTATAAATCTGTAGGGCTTTGCCCATTGTCATAACCTTAAGATTTCCCATCAAGTCTTGACCATATTTAATGGATCATCCTTTGTCTTTTCCCTCTAACCTGCAAAACTATAAAGAACCTTTTCATTAGTCTCCCTAAATCTTTATTTTCTTATGTTCAAAATAAAAATATACTTTTTATATTTTTATTGCCTTTTACCAAAAATAATCTATTTGCCTTTTATCAAAAAGGTGATGTGTCCTTTAAGTGGCCTAAGTCAAGTTTATCAAATTCTAATCCTAATCCTAACCCACACTACATATCAATATAATTCATATGCCAATGACCACATTCAACACACGACCAATGCAAGTTGTCAGGTGCCAAATGATTGTGCAGATGTTGAAGAACTAAATGTAGCCATGATATATATGAGGATGTTCCTAATTTTTCTCCCATTCCACCGTTTTCATGCATGGATGTGAAAATGGGAGTGCACTACAGATTTCACAGTGCACTGCCAAGTTTTCTGGGCACTGCAATTTACACGCTGGGTGCTACGAAATCTTATGGGTGCTGTAAATTTTATAGTGTGCTACCAAATCTCATGGGCGCTGTAAATTTCACAGTGTGCTACCAAATATCCTGGGCAGTGTAATGAAGGATGCCACAAATTCTACAGGATGCTTCAGTATGGCGCTACCAAAATTTTCTACCTAAATTTTCGCAGAACTTGAAGTTTGCACAAAGGATACAAAGGTTTGGCGCTACATATTTTCTATTGGTCTAGTTTTGGGGTTGCGCTACATAATCATGAAATTTGGTGAAGGCACTACAAAGCACGCTATTCAGAGTGCTGCCCAAAGATGCTTCCAACAAGTACCTAGAATCATGGAGCTCGAGTTATCATTCTTATTAGTGGTTGATGATGTGGAGAAGAGATAAGACCATAGGTGGCATATTTCTCCATATTTTCAAGAAGTAGCTATTCGAGCTTATTTGAGAAGACAATATCTTCTCACTTGCATTTATTTTCTATTGAACTAGTTTCCAGGAATATAGATCGTAGTTTACATGAGTCATTATGTTAAAGACTAGTTCCTAGGAAATAGTAATTCACTTTTTACAAGTGTCAAGTTGTTGTAACAACTTTCTATTTCTATAAAGCAAGTTTATGACTTGAGTCTTTAGGATTAATGTCATCTCTGTCTATATATGCACATGTAAAAGACTACATCGTAGAGGGAAAAAATAGAGAAATACCTAAGAGGTCTATCGTAAGGTTTTCAAGAAATGATAATGAGATGCAGGGCATGATAACTCTATGTTTTCCTCAAAGACCTGTCTTAGTTTTTTATGCAAAGATCTCAGCTGATGAGTAAGACTTTTTGATTACTTAGTCATTCCTTATCATGTGTTATCATACTTCTTCTATCTTCTTCTATTAGATGTGTTTTTGTTTATATAAGGATTATGTGAATAGAGTTTGTGCTGAAGATGTTGTGATAAGGATTATTATAATAGCTGCCATATACACATATTTTTCATTCTATGATGTTTGGAAAGGTTTTCTAACTATTACATATTCTTCCTGTAGCGACTGAAAGAAGGTTTCTTTTCAGCCTTAGCTACACTTTGTGTTTTTCCTGATTTCTTCATTCACACTTATTTGATATCATAACTGATCTTGGGCCTTGTTCGACCTGATTTGTTGCCCATAGGATTTTAAGTCAAGATTGTTGTATTTCATGGACTCCATGCCCAATGGCTGCATTGCCTTCTTGATTAATTTTACCACTCTTAAAATTTCCTAAAACCCAACTTATCCAATCAAGTTATTTTATTTAAGATGTGATAGGCTTGCACTTGATCAATCCAAGAGAAAATTATAGCGCTAACATTCTTGGTGCCATTGTCAAAATGAAAGTGAATGTCAAATCTTCACTGGGAGAATGACAACGATCAGATCCTTCTTTTGACGGTGAACAAGGGTTGGTCACATGTTCAAGACTATATCTTTCACCTGGCGACTCCAATCCATGAAGGAAGAACCTATTGGTGACTCCACTAATACGAGATGACCATGGAAATGGAAACTATATTAGCTTAGAGGTATGATTTATGTGATTTCTCAAATATAGCCAATTTTCCTCATCCAATGCCGACTATAACAAAGTGGGACAATTATCTTTGGAGATTCAAAGAAAGCAAGAATGATCATTCGGGTGAGCACTTATTAAATTTTCATGAATGTATGCTTGAACATGATTTTGTTCATGAGGACATCTTGATCTAGCTATTCATATTTTATTTAGAAGGACATGATCGTGAATGGTGCCAATCCCTTCCAATTGCTAGCATTCATTCTTTGAAGAGTTTTCATGTTGCCTTTCATTTGTTTCGCAAAGAAAAATTTGCAGCTAACTTACTTTATCCAGAATGTTGTCATGACTTTGATTTACTGTGTAAAGGATCTAATAACCATGAAAAATCCTTGTGTGTTGAAGAGGATATTGCAGTAGAAGATATTATTCATGATAAACAAGATGTTGAACATTTACCAGCTACTATTTTTTCTGATTATTATGGATTTGAAGATCTTTTTCCTCTAGACTCAATTCATGAAGATCATCTTCCTTTAAGGTAGATGGAACTTGAGAACAATGAATACAGTCAACAGTCATTTTTAGTTTTACACATCGAGGAAATTGAAGAGAATTATAAAGCCAATCATCAATAGAAGCATTCTAGTTTTCAATTGGAACAACAACAAGAAGAGGTATTTCTTTGTGTATTTTATGATCCTATTGGTGATTATATTGAGTCTTTGAGAAGCATAGATTGTTGGCAAATATTGAACAAGCAACGAATGCATGTTGATGATTGTTGTCTTTGATGGCAACAACAGAAATGGAAAGATATGAAGGATAAAAACCCTTGGGGATTCGGACGTAAAACCTCAGGAGGAACAACATTGAAGAAAACGCGTGCAGCAAGAGTTTACAGAGAAGAAGGAAGACAGAGATCCAGTGACCGTTGGATCCCATCCAAATTTCCCGAAAGGCCGACAACCGTCAGATCTGCAGAAGTTATGAGGGAGATAAGCCATCAGAGATTCGGGGATCGGGATTTCAATATACAAAGTTCACTCGACAACGAAAACCCCGAAATTGCGATATGCGATTTCGCGATTTGATCGCAGCTGTTAAATCAAGCAGAGATCGGGACCATCCACGTGTTGACAGGAGGCTTCATCGGAGTTTCAGGGATCGGGGTTTCAATATGCAAAGTTCACTCGACAACAAAAACCCTGAAATAGCGATAGTCGATTTCATAATTTGATCGCAGCCATTAAATCAAGCAGGGATCTGGATCGTTCATTCGTATGGACGCGTGGCATCCAGGAGGCCTCATTGGAGTTTCGGGGATCGTGATTTCATAATGCAAAGAACACAATGCAACGAAAACCCCGATTTCGCGATATGCAAAATCCCGACTGAATATGAATCGTCAGATCAACATGTGATCTAGACCGTCGATCTAATTCACGACAGTAGTCCACGTTAGCTAAGGACATGTGGCACAACCAGGTAATGACAGGTGTCAGGTAGATCTAACACTTCAGGAACATACAATTCATGAATCAGAGTGACACGTGGGAGGATATAACACGTGCCAAATCACGTGTGACGTTAGTAGAGGCATCGGCAATCGGGACTTTGATATGTCAAGAACACACTGCAACAGAAACTCCAAAATCGCGATATGCGATTTTGCGATGTAATCATAGCCGTTGGATTAAGAATGAGATCTGGACCGTTGATCTTCGTCATCGGGAAATCAGGGATCGAAAATCCCGGAGGCATGTGCATAGTGACATCGAAAACGCCGAAACCCCGATGAGAGGTTTCACCGAGGTCATGTGTTGACGGTCTTATGCGGCCAAGGTCTATAGCCAGCAGGGCTAGCGTGTGGAAAGGGGCGCATCAGTAATCGGGGACTGGAGAGGTGAGAAACTCTCGACATCAGGAAGTGCAAAACCCCGAAACCCCGACGAGAGGTATGGTGATAGTCACATGATAGAC
>JZKD02S2077700.1:236325-255926 GCA_000966675.3 Picea glauca | reverse complement strand
TAAAAATGTTTTTTTAGGAATATTACTTTTTGAATGATTCTTTTTTGTTGTTGTATGTTTTTGCTATTGCAAGTCTGATAGGTCTCATTGACCATTGCTCTTGAAATGCTTCATCTACTTTAAATATAACCCGTTTCTTGGAATCATTGGATTGATTTCTATATTATAAGTGGAAAGTAGGTCTATACATTCGTTCCATTATATCTCTCATAGTTCTATAAAAAAAATTCCCCCTTTGATTAATCTCCAACACCACTCTAGATGAGTTAAGGACCAATTCATCATTTCTTTTTTAAATAAAAAAGTGGATCCCGCTATATTAGATTAACAAAAAACTTTGACAAAATATACAATAGTATAGGTCTGATGTCACCAAAAATGATGTCGATTACCGGAAACTAGCATAGGTGGAGAGAAAAATAGCAGTAGCATGATAAAACAGGAAGTAGAGTAGCACTTGTCCTGCCTGGAGGAAACCAGGACAGATGTCTATAGTCCAAATGCACATAAAACGGTAACACAATAAGACTAGGGACCAAGAGAGCATAAAAACCTAGGTACTCGGTGACCTATCATCCTCGCCAGTTTTCCACGTGGACCCAACCGGGATGGAAAATGCCTGCGTGTAGAGGGGGCACTTCCGCTGAGCTGGAGCATTGCAAAAAGCATCGAGTAGCAAGTCCATGCAATGGCCCATGAGAAGGGCCCTATGTTCCAGGTCATACATGTGGCCATGAAGGTCGAACACCAGAGCCAGGTGCTCTGCACGGAGGAGAGAGCCATGCATGCCACCACCCACGTCGCTGAGGGGAACATTTCTCGAGTCCATCACCACTCCAAAACCAGCGTCAAACTCCCTCTGCTCCGCGTCAACCTCTGCACCCTTCGTCTCTGCTCCAGTAACTTGCATGTCGTGGCTGGTGGGATTGTTGTCGCCTGGCCAGGGGATTTCTTCTACAATGCAGCCGGGGATATCGTCTTCCAGTGCCAAATTGGGTCTGCGTTCCTCTCGGTGAGTCTCCTTAATGATGCAGGGTTTCTCTGTAATTGACAAGTCCTCCATGAATGGGTCTTCCACCACGATGCAGGTGGGAAACTCTTCCTCAGTCCCAACCTCCTGCCTGTCTCTCGGCGTAATTGTCGTGGCATCTCAACTACAGCCAGCTCCCGACTTAGCAATGGTGGCAAGCAGTGCCAATTTCTCAGCCCGAGCTTTCTTCTGAAGTATGGAGGTCGCCAGTGCCAGGGCGCGTTCCAGTTGCTCTTTCCGTCGTCGCTGCGCCTTATGAGCATTCCAGGCTGCTCCATGGTGAGGCCTGCCTCTCTTTCTAGGCATAGTATCCAGGGGATGAGTGAAAGAACAGAGAGGTTGTAGTGATAAGCTGATGGGCCAATATGAGAGCAGTTGTAGGTGCAAGGCACTAGCAGACCGACTTTGTCTCGGCACACACAGAGACAAAATACCCAGACAATCCTTACCAAGATGCAACGAAAATGTAGTGAGCCAGGACGAGGGGAGTGAAGGACTGCACCAGAGCGTCCAAGTGAAAAGCAGAGCCGAAGCTAGAGCAGTCACGCTCTGTCCGGGCACATAAGAAAGCAAATAACCAGAAGTCGAGGTCACCTATCCGCATTTAACCCCTTCCATGCCGAGTGCACTGTGGGCGTAAATGGTCACGCGAGGGAGGAGTCCCTCCATCGTATGGCTGCAGCTATGGCCGTCCCCCATCGTTAATGCAAACTTTTGGGTGGCGTCCATCGGCATTTATGCCTGGGCTGAGTGCTACTCCAACTGTCACCGTAGAGCCTCGTGTCACCCCATCCGGGGCAAGGACCAATTCATCATCATTTACATCTTCTATATCAATTAATTTTGTTTTGTTATGATTACATTTTGTTCCCTCGTTGTTGGTTCTTGTAGAACATTAAACATAAGTGAATTAATATATTGTTTGAGATATGTCATCTACTATTCCTAAGTATATTATTAATGAAAATTCATAAAAAATAAATCATATTGAATAGTATTTTTTCATTCACTTGATTCATCCCTATGCAATTTTTCCATCATGCTTTTACAGTCTTCTACACTTAAAGTAGAAATAATATTATCGATATTCCTCATTTTGTGTCCCTGCATGACACACACTAACCAATACATATTATTTAAACTTACATATAGTTCAACCATATTAATTTTCTATATAATTTACAGAGAACCTACCTTTTTTGTTTTTCCATATGTGTCATCATTCTATCGACTGGAACATTTCTTATTTGAACTCTTCTCACTCATATTTTTATCAATATACAACCTGTACCATTCAATACAAAAATTATTATATATATTTTATAAATAAATCACATAATTTTCAGTGGAAAAAATCGTTGTAACTGGTGTGCTTTTTATATACAAAGCATTGGTATGTTTATTACATAAAATGCATCGAGGTGTTCCATACAACAAAATGCACTGAATAGTTTAATTTCTTTTTTTAAATATTGTGAATTACAATAGTGCGATATATATAGAAGACATCACAACGACTACAATACAAAACAAAAACATAGCAAAAAAAATTAAACATCCATAAAAAAAAACAATAGAAAAATTACACACCATTGAGAAGAAAATTTTTAAAAATTGTGTGACAACATTTGTTGTGTTATTTAGATGAGAACATCGGTGATATTTTAGATGAGAACATTGGCGATATTAATATTTTGCACCATATTTTTAATTTTAATTGTTTTTTTTAAATCTGGCTTTATCGGTGTGTTCCTTATTCATAAATGCACCAATGGGTTTCTGTCAAAATGGTGCACTAAAAAATCATAAAACATTTCTAAAAAATGGTCAAATCAGAAACCGTTTAAATTTTATTTTTTAAAAAGGAAGAGGGATGACTGCGTTTGGGATCCAATGGAATAATTGGTCCCTTTGCATCACATGCCAAACACTTATATATAGAAAAAAAAAACATTATATCTAAAATACCTAAAATGAAAAGCCCTAATTCTGAAGTTATAGAGGGAGTTAAATCCTAGGGTGAAATTTTGCATTCACGTAAGAAAAAAACAAACAAGGGTTTAAGGTAAGTATGGATTATTTTATTTTTTATTTTCTTTATGTAGGGTTTTGAGTGAATCACCATACCCTTCAAATCCCAATTTTATGAATATTTTTGTTGTTCCAAATTATTCTTCTACTCCAGAGTGCTCCCTGATATGCCTCTCTTCCAAATCAGTC
The DNA here is from genome assembly GCA_000966675.3 of Picea glauca. Lineage (NCBI taxonomy): Eukaryota > Viridiplantae > Streptophyta > Pinopsida > Pinales > Pinaceae > Picea > Picea glauca. The sequence continues at coordinate 252,676 of JZKD02S2077700.1, read as the reverse complement.
TCCTGTAAATTTTGGAAAAATAATGAAAATATTAAATACCTTCTTAATATTGAAAAATTTTTGTGAAAAGGATTTAGAGTGAATCACCATACCCTTCAAATTATCATATTCTGAATAATAATGTGGTTCCAAAGTATTATGCTCCTTCATAGTGTTCCTCTGTATATCTCTCTTGCAAGTATCTCCCCTGCAAAATTTTGCAAAATAATGAAATAGTGATTAGTATTTAAATGAATTTATGAAGTTTGATTCCCACTCTTTTTTTTATTGTTTAAAAAAATTGTTTTTTTTTTCAGCACGATGGTGCATTTATGTAAGACACACTAGTGCAACCATATTACATTATGCATCAGTGCATCCACATTATTTGATTCACCGACAACATATAATCGTTTTTTATTAACAAAATCTCGAAACACGGTGTGGTTGATTTTTCAATGCACTGGTGCTTATTATTAATATGTGCACCAATGTGTTTGTTTTTTATAAGTGAATTGTGACGCTTTTAAAGTTATTTGAACTTTTATTTTCACATAAAGTAGTATATTCATCTCAAATTATCTTTCAGGATGAATTAACATGACTTGCAATACTACAATACACATTTTACGTTTTATGTCGCCTTATTCTTAAAAAAATGGTTTCAAAACTATATTCAAACTCAGATTGTGGTATGATCCTCGAAATTTATTTTAGATATGTACAAGAAAATTTATTGCTAATTTCGTTGAAATGAAAGGAGAAAACCTTATTATATGATCAAATGGTGAATTCTTCAAATTACAACCCATTCCATATTGTTCAAAGTCCATCGCGGAGTTCTCCCTTTCCATCTCTAACAAGTTTAGCTTATTTTATTTCTGTTTCGATTATGTAATTGAATATTTTTTTATCCATGTCTATCTGAATAAAAAAGTATCCAAATTTGCAAGATCCTGATTCAGAATCGAGTTCAGATGAAGAAAATATTCCAATACTAGTTTAAAAACGTTGGAAGGTATTATGAGGAAAAACATACCACAAGTAGTTGGTAGATGAAAATGGACATTCTCTTTACTCGAACAATTGTGACATTCCATAATCCAACTAAAATCCTTGGTCGATGATGGGAATAATTGTTTGGTATAATGTAATTTGAACAAAAAAATTATTGCATTGTGCTTACTAATATCATTGATGTACTAATGTTCAATATTTTTTAAATTATGAGTCTTCTAATGATGAAAGACCTACCTAGATCTTTTGTTTCACCCCACAACAGTTTTAGTCTGAGAGAAGGATGCAATGAAAGAAAAACTCAAAGATGAAGCGTACCAAAAATGGTTGAATGAACCACCTTTTCAATTCCAACTATGTCCAGATTCACAAATTAGGAATGACTACAACAATAGTAGCTCTTCAGAAGTTGGCAATGGATACAATCAAAAAGAGGTTGGTATGGATGATTACTTATGGGATATGACTTCTATGGAGACAATGTTGTTCGATGCATTCCAGAATGATGAGCTAGGGGATGATGCTCATATCAATGATACCATTTTAGAAAGACTAAAATTTGCTTCCATCACCCCTCTCTTTGGACCTAGTTCCTGATCAAAGTCTACCCAACTTGGGACAACAATGTTACTATGTAACATGAAAGAAAAGTTTGGCATGTCAAACACATGTTTCTCGACAATATTGAGGTAATTGAACAACAAGTTCCTTATATTAATTTTGAGAAAAATTGTCACACAATCAACATTAGATATGGTTTCTTTTATAAATGTTAAATGACCTTATACATTTCTATTGCCCAATAAGTGAAAGATATTCAAAGATAAGGTTCATCCTATTCATAATGTTTTTCCTGGTAGTTGCGAAGAGGAAAAGAAGTTGTTGAAAATGTTGGTTGTTGAGTATATATCGTATCATGCATGTCCAAATGATTTTATTCTATATAGAGGAGAATATGCAGACAAAGAGATATGTCTTAAATGTGGGCATGATAGGTACCATAAATAAATAAATGGTAAATCACATGGTCCTCCTCATAATATATTGAGGCACATGCCTATAATCCGAAGGATTCAAAGGCTCTTTCATTGAAAAGAATTAGCTATGTTGCAGGGATGGCATGCCTCGCACAGAAGTGAGTCGGGAATTATGTGAATGCCAACATATTCAATAGACATAAATCATATAGAGAATACATGGCCATAAAAATTCAAGGATGAAGTATGAAGTATATGAATCAACATAGAAATGGATGGTGTGAACTCATATTCCCTCCAAAATCCCAACTATTTTGTTTGGCCTGTAGTAGCGATCAATAAAAATATTCCCCCATGGTTGTTCATGAAGAATGGACATCTTATGTTTGAAATTATAGTCGTTGGTAGAAGAAAAGTGAAGAATATGGTTGTCTACCTAAAACCATTGGTAGATGAATTGAAGGAATTATGAGAAGGGATACATGTATACGATGTATCAAGACCCATCACAACAAAGAGGAGTTTTACATTGTATGGAATATGTGCTTACACCAAACATGATTATTTAGGCTTAGGAGTTTTCTTTGGAAATTAACATACTTATTGATCTATTTATATATGTAACAATATTTATTCACTATGATTGATATTCTATTATTAAACGCTAACTTGTTATATATTCAATAATTTGGCAGGTCTTGTAACTAAATTTTATCATGGATTTAAATGTTGTGGACCTTCTATGAAGGCTAGGTGGTCCAACCACCTACGAAATATAGTGTATGGTTTCTCGAGGATATTCCTCCCAAAAGAACGTCCTTATAGAAGAGAAACATATGCTTTCAATGGTAAACTAGAGAGAACCCAAAGGCGTAGAATAATGACACCAACAGAATGGCTTAGAGAATATGAGAGAGAGAAGGAAAAGGATATTACATAAATATTAAATTCAAATGGGGAGCCTATGTTAGATGATCCATAATTCTTCGACACCTATGTTGAGAAATTTCCCATTGGGATGAAAAGGAAATCTATCTTTTATGAGCTCCCTTATTGGGAGCATTTTAATATTACCAACTTACTAGATCACATGCATATAATTAAAAATGTTTCATCTTATTTATGGAGGAACATATCATTGAAATAAAGTGACACATTGGCTGTGAGGAGAGATATTATTTCTTCAAAAACTAAAAAGAAACATTGGCTAAGACAAGAAAGTAGAGGAGAGACTGGTCCCTCTTGGTCTTTCAAAGAAGGTGATGTCCCATGGATTTTGAATAAAGAATATATTTCTTTGGCAAAGGAAGTTATATTAGGCATGAAGGTACCTTATTTATATGGTTCTTTCCTACGACGTTGCTTCACTGTGCATCAAGACCATTTGTTTGGGTTGAAATCACGTGACCATTTGAACCTTCTAAAGGTACAACATATGTCAAAAATATGATTTTATTATTTGTAATTTTTATTTTTATTCCATGGGATAAAAAAAATTAAAAAAATTAGATGTTTACTATGTAGTGTCATTATCCTTTGCTCGTGCGTGTGTGTTTGAACCATGAATTCCCCCATGACCTAATGCATTTCATATCTAAATTATCTACATTTGTATGTTGGATCACATCAAAGGAGATTCATATGGATAGGATTCCACGGTGGCATCAAGAGATAGCTAAGATTGTTTGTATGTTTGAGAAGGAACTACCACTGAGTTTCATGGAATTGAAGGTTCATATTCTAATTCACCTAGTAGATGAGGTTGAATTAGTTGGGGTGGTCTCTTGTCGTTGGATGTTTTTTTTAGAGAGGTACATGAAGAAATTGAAAGGATTTTTTCGTAAAAGGGAAAAACTTGAGGGGTCTGTGGCAGAGGGGTACATAACATATGAGTCTTTCTATTATGGCAGTGAGTACATCAAGTAGATCGAAAATAAACTGGGTACAATGATTTGGGATGATGAAATGGATAAAGACAAAATAAAAGGGGAGATTCTCCAAATGAAAGGAAAAAGGCACTTGATAAATCATAAGTGACTTATCGTTTTTCAAATTTCTACACAGTAAATATCCACACTAAACTTCAAAATGTATACTTTCATATCTCATATGTATTATATGTTGTTTTGATTTCATGAATACATCAGTGAATTCATAAATTGATGCCATCAATAAATTCATTCTTTACAATTCAGAGGCAGCATAGACGTGGGTCACACTGTAAAAACATAAGAGGAGGAAATGGGAAAGTGATAGGAAAGAATTCAGATGACTGAATGGTAGAAGAATGCCTTATCTTGATCATTTAAAAGAAACTATGCCAATGATATGCCCCAATAGTTGGGTTGCTGACCAAGTCAGAAAGAAATATGGTACATCAAACCATTGCCCGCATGAAGAAGAGGATGCACTAAACATAGGGATTGGTTGCAGTAACTCGGTAATAATATTTTTGTGTACATAATTTTTAACTTCTTAATGCACATTTCAATTGTAAGTACATCTATATTATTTTATATTTTAATGGTCGGGTTATTAGACACATATTGACACTGTGATTTGTTCATTTTTTATAGGTGCATTTGTTCCCATCTATGTGGGAATATGGACATCATTTTCACATAGAGGATGTTGAAGATGGACACATGACACAAGACTGTGGAGTAGAATTTGAGTTTGATCAATCTAGTCATGCTAGCCACCGCAATCAAAACACCATATAGGGGAAGTTATGTTACGCCGGAAATATACAAGAGATCATTCGAGTGGAATTCTCTTCTTTCCAATGTGTTATTTTTAGGTGCAAGTGGTGGGACACCTTTGACCAGAATAATGTAAAGGAAGATAGTGATAGTGGGATGGTATGTATCAACTCTAAAAATATGTGGGATGAAGCTAAGGAGCCTTATGTTTTCCCAAAACACTACAACAAGTGTTTTTTTACCCAAATGTGTTGGATATGGATTGGTGGTTTGTATTAAGACATGACCCTAGATCAAAACATATTTTTGAGAACAAGAGTGTTATCATGCCAAGCAAGGAATATAATGAGGGTGATGGCAATAGAGAGTGATATGTACATGTTTTATTTTATCTTTAATACAATTGTTGTATCTTTTTTTTATATTCTTTATTTCTCTAATTATATTGTTTTTTATTCATCTTCTGAGGGAGGAAATGTTAAGTTAATTATAACAAATCTTTGAACAATTTTAGCTGGTTAACAGTCAGTTTGATGCGTAATTTATTTTTCTTTAAAATTATTGTTTATTTCATGGAACGATTGTTATTTGAACATATTTATATGTCGTTGCATATATTTAAAAATGTTTCAGCTTTGTTAAGTATTTCCAATTGTGAAATCATGAAAAATGTTAGATGTCAAGTTGAACTTTTAATGGGATATGAAATTATACTTTTATGTTGATATAGTTAGATGTAATGATATGTCTGATATTCATGTTTAATAGTACAACCTTTCTGAGGATATGTTAACAGGATGATTCGAAAACTGAGTTTATGTTAATTTATTTTGTAGATTTAAAAGTAAGATTAACAAAAAATGTGGTTTATAAATAAAAAATTAAACTTATAACATGATTTTGATAATTTTGTTTTTAACTAAAATAATGTTTGTTAGTTTACATACTTTTATCATTGTTTTTGAAAATATTTATAAACGTATGTCCCCAATGTTGAGTAAAACCACAATTAATGAAGTAATATTTTAAAATTTGACAGCAATCAAATTAGGAAATAATAACAAAATAAAAATAGGAAGATTTGCATCCATAAAATTTTAAAGCCAACAAAATTCTTATCATTGGAGATCATAACTTTTTTATAATAAAAATTTTTAGTGTAGAAGAGTCTATGGAAATAGAGTAATTAGTACAATGGAAAATGATATTTATTCATATGTCATTTGTTTTTTGTTTTTTGAAAAAAAAATAGTTAGAATGAATATGTATAATGAACTATCTATGCAATTATGGTTTCAATTTTATAATTATAGTTTCAACCATATTGAACTTTGTAATTTATAAAAATAAACATGATGATGATAACCATCTTATAACAAACATAAACAACATCTAAAATAGACATTTATATTTGCTAGCCAACATCATCTAATTATATATACCTCTAGCACTTATAAATGTCATTAATTAGCTAATGCACATATCTAATAACTTAACAAGGTATCATCATTGTGATCGCATCTAACAAAATACAAAAATTTTCTATCATCATCATCACACACATCTAACAAGCATCATTTAACATACACATCCATCAAGCACATTTAACATTAAACATATCTAACATGACCTAAAAATTTACACATCAACATCAACATATAAATTAATTAAGTATATCATCATGATCAACAGGAAAAATGCAGGTCTAAGGAACAATGTTATAACATATACACATATATCGAGCACATTTAACATCCAAATATAACATGACCTAACACTATACACATCAACATCAACATATAAATTAAGTACATCATCAACATGATCAATAGAAAAAAAACACCATATATATATATATATCACAGACAAGTCAAATAAATTCTATAACATATATGGTCTAGCCGATGGCATAATATGAATATCTACATTAGTGGTGGAGGCATGGTTTGTAGTGGAAGATGATGGATGATGAATAGGTCCTGCCTGCTCATCTAGGTGAGGTGAAAGTGGAGGTTGACGAATAGGTCTGGCATGCTCATCTAGGTCAAGTGAAATAGGAGGATGAGGAATACATGTTGCATCCTCATGATCTAGGTGAGGTGAAGGAGGATGAGGAAGATGTGGAGAAGGATTATCACGAACACCCTCATAAATCGATGGGGTATTGGACGAACGGGTTGTACTGGAAGAAGAGTTATTCCTATCATCAGGAGCCCCCCTCCATGTTACTATCTTGGCAACTCCGATGATATGATGCATAAGAGGCATCAAATCACATGACATATCCCTCCAAATCTCCAAGAGTATAGGATCTGTAACATCTCGCTCTGGCGCACTGAGAAAACTTATTATTTGAGGACACTTGCTTGCAAGTGATTTAGACTTTTCTGATGTTAAAAAATTTATACTTGATTATGATGTGTTATGATAGACGACTTGATGTTTTACTATTTGATGTAGACAAGTGCTATTGACTCAGTTGTATTGAGTGTGCAGGGTTTTGGACCTTGAGGATGCACAGGAATCGATGGAAACCCTTGGACTCCGGATTGAGTCAGGGAGTGTGCTATTTGGGTTGATTTATTTACTGTGATATTTCATTGATTTGATGATTTGATGCTGACATGTTCTGACATGATTGTCGATGATGCAGGCTGATGATAACTTGCCGACGAGACTCACATATGGAGTAAAGGGGCCACACATGATTTCCAGAGAGGTTGAGGGAGAGGGGCGAACAGCAACCCTGCCACCGCCTACTAGCACTCCTGTCGTGGCTCGAACTGTAGGTTAACGATTACCTAGTTCGAGAGGATCCACGATGTCGTGAGGGAAGACTGCCACAGTCGCTCACGATGACTCTAAGGGGTGCACAATAAGGCAAGGGCCTTATTCCTTAGATCCGTTAGTCTCCCACAAGTTCACTTGGCGGAGTGTTTACTCCAGGGGTTATAGATGTCTACCAATCAGTCCAGTTGGCGAGTGACACCCTTGGAGCACATGGTGTATCCTGAAGGGCACACCACACAAAAGAAACACAAGAAGCGAGTGTCACCCTTAGAGCATGTGGTGCATCCTAAAGGGCACACCTCACAAAAGAAACACAAAAAGCGAGTGGCACCCTTGGAGCATGTGGTGCATCCTAAAGGGCATGTCACGCAAAGGAAACAAACGAGGCGAGTGGCACCCTTGGAGCACATGGTGCGTGATGAAGGGCATGTCGCACTGATGTGGATGAAGGAAACAAACCTAAATAGCCCTAAGGCAATAACACCTTAAAAATCCTTAAACAACTTCCCTAACCAATTGTCGCCTAGCTCAGAATCTAAATCCTAAGCCTAAGACTTTTCTAGGGTAAAATTTTAGTGTAACCTTAAAGAAAAACGCCCTAGCATAAAAATAAAAATTCAAACAAAAACCCACTTAAGTAATAGTTAGGTCTTCATAAAATTCGGGGGGTAAATAATGAGAGTGAGAATTAAATTAAAACTAATGGTGTAAAATTTTGCTTACTGCAGAACAAAAGATAATTAAATAAATAATAAGTGAAAAGATTAATTAGCGCATTTATATTATTTCCTAACTTGTGAAAGAACAAAAGATAATTAAATAAATAATAAGTGAAAAGATTAATTAGCGCATTTACCTTTTAGGTTTTAAAAAAAAAGAAAAAAAAGAAAGGGAATAATAAAAATAGGGAAATGAGCCTTTTAATAAAAAGAAATTAATTTATGGAGAAACGTGGGGATGAGTGACACTTGTAAAACAGAGAATTTTTTAGGGTTTTCAAAAAAAAAAACTTAAATTATTTGTGATTAGGGCAAGACGGGGTCTCAAAACGATATAAAAAAAAGAAAATGAGAGTTAGGGTTATGGATGGTTATGCTGTTGAATTGAGACTGGACTGTTTGCTTGTGAGGAGTTGGGAATTTCTCAGCTGTCTTGGAGGTGAGCTGAGAAGCTAGTCTTATCTTCTGGATCTTGTGTGGCCCCTTTGCGGCTCGGGGGGCTAAGGGGGAAGCAGAGTACCCCTAACATTTGGTTGGGAGGTACCAGTGTAGTCTCTATGGTCGGCGAGCGGGAGTGGCGTGGGGCTAGAGCAGTACGGAGCACGGGATCGTGCTTCGAAGTGGGTGAAAAGGCCACGGTATGATCCTTATTTAGTAGAGTAGATGGCAATATGATTTATGCTGGGTTTGGAATATTTGATGGTAAATTGTTAGAATTAAATGATAAACTATTTTGGATATATAAGTGTTTTTTCCCTTGGATAAGCTATATCACCAGCGAAAGACTTTGGTGTTTTTTTTAAATTTGGTTCAAATGATTCTAGCGTTGTTTTGCAAGTATAGTTGGGTATAAATCTTGCAGGAATGAAATTTCAGACGATTTTCAGTTTTGTACTTGTCCAGGTTGTTTTCAAAACACGTTTCCATAGCCAAAACCTTGCCTCGATCAATAACTCTGTATAGATTTTTGTCTTTGGTTTTAATCCGCGCTCAACCCTTAACTTTGTCCCTTAGTGTTATGCTTTCTCGACAGAGTTGGGTGGGCTCTGCGTTGGTGGCGGAGATTATATCCCTCCGCTTGGTTAAGCCTAGCCTCACCAGGTCGTTGTATCCGTGTGTCTAGTAGACTTTTACCTCCCACGCTCGGCGCCCATTCTAGTGGCTCCAAGGAGCTCCCTCTCTTCCTGCGTCGCGTCATAACACAGGTTGGTTAATAGGGCGTTGACAGACCCTTCCTCCCGACAAATTTACCTCCTACCACAGCGTCATTCCTCAACAATTTGGGGTGCTAACCTGGATTTTACTTTTTATGTTGAGATTTTAAATTTCAAAAAAAATTGAACAAGAACCCATTGTGTGTTTTGCCTCCAGGGCGACTCCTTGCTCCTTTATCCTTTCCAAAATATGATTTCTTTAAAACTGCGCACGGCGGCAATAAAATTCGTGGGGTATGTTAGATCTTGGTGTTGCATTGATTCTTCACTCACTGTGAGCCTCACGAACGGTAACTATGTTTTCTATTGTTATTCCTTACCCTTCTGCCACTTGCCCTGGCAACGATTTCTTTGAGCTGACTGTCTGCCCTTCAACACAGCAAAAATTTCCATCCTTTTCGTACATCGATTACCTGGCGATTTGAAGGCGAGTTTCCCCTCCTGTTGACATCAATTAGCTGCGTATGGGGCATTACCTTTCTCTTCTTTTCCGTTGGTGTCTCTCAGCGAATTTGTCAATGGCAGAAAGGTCACACCGAAGGGAAAACCAATTTTATTTTCATGTCAGCTAGAGTTTATCTTTTGTTGTAACCATTCATTTACCTCCCATCAGACGCCTTACCATAATGACTGCCTTGGAAATCGAATTTAAGCTCTGCGTTTTTACTGTGTACTTGACAACGTTTTAATTCCATTTTACCCTGTTTCTAACAACTTATTAAATTGCGTTATTACCTGTGGGTGACAGCGCATCAATTAACGTCTTTGCATGCCTTTAGGTAGCATTTTTACATGGTACGTTAAGCATGTATTGATAATGATTTAAATTCTTCACCTTAAGTATTTTATTCACTACTTTTTCCAGCAAGTTATAATGTTATTTGATTGTCTGGATGCCCGCATTATTCATTGCATGTTTACCTGAAGAGGACAACTATGTGCGAGTGACTGCAACATGTATCATTGTATGTATAACGCCTAAAGTCTAATGCCTAAAAACAACAACCCAAGTGGGCCTATGAATTCTTATCTTGAATATCTTCTATCTCCCGAATCTTTTTAATGTCATCATAAGGGAACACCTATTCTGTAGTATGACCTGGTTGGAATGTTCCTTGTCGTACCCTTGGTATAATTTCTTCATCCTAAGAAGCCATGTTGTCACCTAGTGTGCTCTTATTTCTTTTACCTTTAAGTCTAGAATCCCGTTGGGATATTTCTCTAGCAGACATTGAAGGATGGCCTCTTATTGACATTTTAAGGTAATATGGCCCACCTTTAGTCATTATTCGGAAGGAGAAGGAAGTAATAAATTTAATAATATTAAGGGTAATGAAATCATTTTCAATGGGTCTGGTGAATTATTATCCGACATGAAGAATGTATTTAGTTTTCTCTTATTTCAGAATTTCCCACTTCTTTTTAATTAAACAATAATATTTTCATTGACTTTTATCCTTGTATTGCGTTATGTGGTGGATCCTTTATTTAACCTTATCATTTTATTATGTTATCAAGATATTTTATTAGTTTATATGACACCTCATAAGAATGGAGAAAGGTTGTGCCATAATGATTTTAGATTTAAGTTATGCCTATGAAAATATATCATTATCATTATATATCATTAGGACATTTTATTAATTTAGATAATATCTCGAGGAAAGAGATTGGTTGTGTTATAATGATGTTAAGTTTAACTACCCTTGCACCTTTTACAGAGAGAGAATTTTTTAATGCGCCAATAAATAATGATGATGATGGATTGATTTAGAGCTATATTATTACTACATGGTTAATTAAAGTTAATGTATGATGGTTAATAGGAAGAACTACTCTCACCCTTGGTTAAATGGAATGTGGTTGATAGAACGAATCTTAGCTAATCATTGATGTTGGTAGATTTAGCATTTTTGGGGTATTGACGGTGTCGGTGGGATGTAGACACCTCCATGTAGCCTAGTGTATAAGTTTGTGTGCATGTTTGTTTTTTTGTAAAGAATCCAGTGCCGTATCAAGATTCTCGAGCCCTTTAAAGGAAGGGTTTCCACTCTTGTGACACACCTGACAAATATTAATAGTTTCTTCCTGAGCAGTCGGCTAGGAGCCTATCTGACCTTCTCTCTTTCCGGAGCAGAGAACTAAGATTAAACGCCCTGCTTTCCTATGCAGAAATAGTAAGATCTACTACTATGGATCCTTCGCTCTGTGTTCATACTGTGCATAACCCAGTATGTCGTTAAATGTTTGCGTTGTGCGCCTTGTGTCTATGGTCATTTAATGCTTGCAGTTACCCGTTGTGTGCCCTCAGTCTTCTTGTGATGAACATCGTGGTTGCGTCTTGTTGGTTGTCGAGTGGTGACGTAGAGTCAAGTGTGTCTGTTACTTCAACACGCGCGCACACACCTTACACACACAAAAACAAAATTGCACCTGTTATCATAGTTCTTGTCGTAACGAGGAGGTCATTACATATGGTATCAGAGCGAGGTTCGACCCGTGGCTTGGGGTTCGCTACGAATGTCGTGGACATGATTAGATTTGATTATACTATTGTTGATTGAGTTGATTGTGTGTGTGCAGGTAATCATGGTTAGAGAACGTCGCAGAGGCAAAGAACGGGGTGGTAGGGGAGGAGGCGTGACGCCTCCAGTAGCATCCACGCCTGAGGGGTCTAACCCCCAGGGAGGCGAGCAGGTTCTCGGACAGGAGCAGATAGCGGTTGGCGATGTTATTGGGATGATGAGATCCTTTTAGCACATGTCTGAGGCTCTGATCAGCCGATTGGACAAAGAGAAGGCCAGGGCATCGGCACCCACTGAGGTTCTGCCGCGCGCATTGGCCGTTATAGGTAGCATTCACCGTGAACTCGAGAAGGTAAAATTTCCTGAGTTCTTTGGGGCCCTGGATGGCACAGCTGCCGAGGCATGGTTGGAGAATATGGCGATGTGCTTTGTACTTCGTGATTATACCTCCAACATGAAGGTTCGCATGGCGGTATTCCAACTGAAGGGGAGCGCTCTTCTATACTGGAAGACGCTCCTGTCGCAGCTGAAAATGGCCATTGAAGACATGTTATGGGAACTGTTCGAGGAACGGTTCCGAGAGAGGTATCTTTCAGAGGAATTCATTGAGCGTCAGCTCAACGAGTTCAATGCATTATGACAGGGAGGTCGTACAGTTCCCAAGTACGAGGCACGTTTTATGGAGCTGCTCCGGTATGCTCTACACCTTAACACAGAGAAGCTCAAGGTCAACTGGTTCGTGTTTGGCCTTAACGACAGCCTACGTGCAAAGGTTAGGATCTTGATGCCTCAAACCTTGCACGACGCTGTCCAAAATGCCCTCATAGCAGAGGAGGAGCGTATCAGTGGGGGTTAGACCAGGACTCCAGCGAGACCTACAGGGCAGAGTTCATTTGGTACACCGCAGCATCAGACACCAACGAGACATATGTCGGGACATCGTGGCTTCCAGAGGGGATCCACTTTTTCTACACCCCGACGACTGTCGCCTTAGCAGTGGACACCTTATTGAGGACCACAGCACCAACAGCAGCATCGCCCGCAGCAGCAGCAGTTTAGGCCTGTTCAGCAGAATAGACCAGGGTTTCAGGCCGGTGGGCAGTCATCTTCTACTTCGGGTACTAGGAATACTGGGCCGAAGAAGGGGTGTTGGACCTGTGGGGAGCCACACTACCAGCGCGATTGTCTTATGGAGAGGACCATGGCGTCTAGATCAGCCAGACCCACTACGATGGGAGATATGGGCAAGGCCCATCGGATTCATGCAGCGATGAATAACCACCAGGCAGAGCACCATTCGACTATGCTCGAGACGACAGGTACTGTCGCTGACTAGACCCTTAGTATTTTGATAGACCCAGGTGCTACTGAGAGTTTCATTTCTGGTGCAGCGCTAAAAAGGATTAAGGTAAAGGCATTCGAACAGGATGAGTTTAGCTTAGTGAAGATGGCTTTGGGAGCCAAACAGAAGGTTGGAGGAAAGGTTACAGGCTATACCCTTAACCTGGGAGAGTTTGTCACGAAGGTCAACTTGTACGTCACAACCTTAGGATATTATGACGTCGTGATCGATATGGATTGGTTGGAATCGCATGAGGCGATACTCAATTGTAAGACAAAACGATTGAGCTTGGTTGATGACGAAGGAAAGAGATGTGTGATTGTAGGACGGAACCAGGGAGTTTCCCTACGATTCGTCTCTTCCTTACAGTTACAGAAGAGTATGCGCAAGGGGTGCAAACTTTATGCAATCCTTGCGCTAAACGAGAAGGGAGTAGTGGAAGGTATAGAACACCTTCCGGTGGTGAAGGAGTTTGCGGATGTATTTCCAAGGGAGTTGCCTGGGATGCCGTCGGAAAGGGAACTGGAGTTTACCATAGACCTGAAACCAGGGACCGAACCGATAGCAAGAACACCTTATCGAATGTCGATGCCAGAGTTGCAAGAGATGAAAATGCAACTGAAGGAGTTGTTGGACCTGGGACTGATACATCCTAGTGTGTCACCGTGGGGTGCACCGATTATTTTCATACGAAATAAGGATGGGTCATGGAGGCTTTGCATTGACTACCGTCAACTGAACAAGGCTACGATCAAGAATCAATATCCCTTACCAAGAATTGATGATCTGTTCAATCAAATGAAGGGTGCGACGGTGTTCTCCAAGATCGATTTGCAATCCGGGTATCACCAGTTACGGATCAAGGAGGATGACATTCCTGAGACCACCTTTAAGATGAGATTTTGATATTACGAGTTTATTGTATTACCGTTTGGATTGACAAACGCCCCAGGGGTATTCATGAGTTTGATGAATAGGGTGTTCCGCGAATACCTGGACAAGTTCGTCCAAGTATTCATTGACGATATCTTGATCTACTCTTGGATGATGGAGGAGCATGACGAGCATTTGCGCTTGGTACTACAGTGTCTACGAGAGCACAAATTGTATGGGAAGTTGTCCAAATGCTCTTTTTATCAATCGAAGATTCACTACTTAGTGCATGTCATCTCCGACGAAGGTATCGCCATGGATCCAGCCAAGGTTGAGGCTATTATGGAATGGCCTGGGCCGACGAATGTCACAGAAGTGCATAGTTTTATGGGTTTAGTAGGATACTATCGACGGTTTGTCGAAGGATTTTCAAAGATAGAAAATCCGATCACGGAATTGCAGAAGAAAAACAAGAAGTTTGTTTGGATCGAGAAATGCGCGGAAGCATTTCGGAGGCTTAAGAAGTTGTTGATGACAGCGCCGATACTAAAGGTCCCTAACATGGATGCAGAATTCTTGGTATGCACTGACGCATCCAAGGAAGGTTTAGGCGGAGTCTTGAAGCAAGACGGACGAGTGATTGCTTGCATTTCGAGGAAGCTGAGAAGGCATGAGGAGAACTACGCGACGCATGATCTGGAGTTATTATCCATCGTATATGCCTTGAAGGTTTGGATACACTACCTTGTTGGACAAAAATTTGAATTAAAGACTGATCATTGTGGACTACAACACATTTTTATGCAAAGCGACTTGAACGCGCGACAATGACATTGGTCGGAATTGCTTAGAGAGTACGAATTCGAGATTACTTACATAAAGGGAATAGTGAACCAAGTGGCGGATGCCTTAATTCAGAGGCCACACATATTTTCGATGTTACCTCTTCAGAAAAATCTACGTGAGACGATTCTCACTTTACAATGTGATGATGACTGGTACAAAGAAGTCAAGGATTTTATCAGACAAAACACAATGATGGTACCACGATATGAGGGATATTCATTGGATAGTGATGGTTTATTGAGGTTTAAAAGTCATATTTACGTACCACCAAATGACGAGTTGAGGAGGTTGATCCTGAGTGAGGCTCATAGAGCAATTTATATGGCTCACCTAGGAGTCACGAAGATGAGGGCAGACCTTAAACCCTTATTCTTATAGAAGGGAATGAAGGCTGACATAGTCAACTTTGTGGCTAGATGTCTAGAGTGTCAGCAGGTAAAGGATGAGCATAGACATCCAACAGGTTTACTTCAACCACATGCCATTCCAGAATCGAAATGGGAAGTTATTTCGATGGATTTTATTGTTGGATTGCCACTGACGGTAAGGAGACACGACTCGATTACTGTAGTAGTAGACACTCCGACGAAGAGTGATCACTTTATTCTTGTGCATACGACGTATCAGGCACCTGACATAGCGATATTTTTCATCAGTGATATTGTGAGGCTGCATGGCGTGCCTAAGAAGATTATATCCGATCGAGGATCGGTGTTTACTGGACGATTTTGTTCGAGTTTCCAAGAGGCTTTGGGGACCCAACTTAACTTTAGTATTGCGTATCACCCAGAGATGGATGGACAGACCGAACGAATGAACTAAACCTTGGAAGACATGTTGCGCATGTATGTGATGGACCAACAAAAGCGTTGGGAGGAATTCTTGCCTCTAGTAGAGTTCGCTTACAACAACAGTTACCAGAGCACCATTAAGATGGTGCCCTTCGAGTTTCTTTATGGGCGACCGTGTCGGACGCCCTTGAGTTGGGATCGGCTTGAGGATAGGGTCATGGTGGGACTAGAAGCGATCCAAGAAATGGAAGAGAAAATGCAAACCATAAGAAAAAGGATTAAAGAAGCGCAGGATCGACAGAAGAGTTATGTCGATGCGCACCAAGTCGACCGTAGTCATGATGTCGGCGATCTAGTCTTCTTGCGGGTTAAACCGCATAAGAGTTCGATCAAGTTTGGAAAGGGAGATAAAATATCTCCTAGGTTCATGGGACCATTCGAGATTGTGGAGAGAAAGGGGTCCTGTTACAGGTATGAAATAACTGAGAGGGGGGGGTGAATCAGTTATTGTAAATTATTAACAATTTCTCTCAATTTTATCTTCGAATCATTAATCTTAATGGCAGCAAGTCTTTA
>JZKD02S2077700.1:204671-223928 GCA_000966675.3 Picea glauca | reverse complement strand
TCAGAGATAAGCTGCCACCATTCTAGCGAGTCTTTCACTCTGTATTTTTACAGTCTCTGTACATTTCTTTCATTAATAGAAATCGTTTATTACTGTATCTCTGTGTTTATGGTTGAATCTCTGATATATTTCTGTTATATTACTGGATATACGCGACATCTCTGTGCATTTCTTTATTATATCTCCGCTCTCATTTTGTGCCGAAAATAATCCGGATCAAAGAACTACTCTCACCCTTGGTTAAATGGAATGTGGTTGATAGAACGAATCTTAGCTAATCATTGATGTTGGTAGATTTAGCATTTTTGGGGTATTGATGGTGTCGGCGGGATGTAGACACATCCATGTAGTCTAGTGTATAAGTTTGTGTGCGTGTTTGTTTTTGTGTAAAGAATCCAGTGCCATATCAAGAGTCTCGGGCCCTTTAAAGGCAGGGTTTCCACTCTTGCGACACACCTGACGGAGATTACTAGTTTCTGCCTGAGCAGTCGGCCAAGAGCCTATCTGACCTTCTCTCTCTCCGGAGCAGAGAACTAAGATTAAACGCCCTATTTTCCTGTGCAGAAATAGTAAGATCTACTACTATGGATCCTTCCTTCTCTGTTCGTACTATGCATAACCCAATATGTCGTTAAATGTTTGCGTTGTGCGCCTTGTGTCTATGGTCATTTAATGGTTGCAGTTACCCGTTGTGTGCCCTCAGTCTTCTTGTGATTAACATTGTGGTTGTGTCTTGTTGTTTGTCGAGTGGCGATGTAGAGTCAAGTGTGTCTGTTACTTCAACATACATGCACACACCTTACACACACAAAAGAAAAATTGCACCTGTTATCAGAGTTCTTGTCGTAACGAGGAGGTCATTACAGGATCTTCCCTTATGTCTTGATTTAGGGCAGGGCAGACTTTCACCTCAATAAAAAGTGTAGATATTTGGTCACCCAACTCCAACCTGAATCTGGTGTTGGGCCTATGGTGCATGTTTTTGGGTATGTGCACTCGAGGACCCTGACCCTTCATGGCCTCAGGAATCATATCCTCCTCGTCATCTGCTGGGGGAGGAGGAACATCCCCAATGAAAGTTCCAATATATGCAATATATATAGTACTGAACATTAATTACATAGTTAATTCATTAAACAATTTAAGAAAACAAGTTAAAGAACGTGTTAGAATTAATTTTATTCTAATTAAGACAATAAAATGAATCTATATTAATTTAAATAATTAAACACTAATATTAACTCTATGATCTAGTGTCTCATCTGTTGCAAAGAGGATGTTTGAACATCCTCACCAATCCAAACCCACGTAAGGACACGATACCATGACGAACATGTGATCTGTCTCATGGCCTAGTAGCCCTAGTGCGTCTGGTGCAATCCTGACCGAAAACTTCGGCTGGCCCCTCTTGGGAATCATCTCCCCCATATGTGAATCTGCACATGATTACTCATCCTAGTAGGCTAATGGACAAAATTCAGCTTCGTCTCTGAAAACCTCTCAAAAAATAAGAAAAACAACGTTATACAAAAATGCCACAAAAAAATTGGCAGACTGTCTGATACACCATGGTCGTTATACCAATGAATCAACATAATACACAAGATGGAAACGAATGTGATACCCATCACAGGTAAAATGAGATATGGTATTCATGAAGAGAGAGAGGCACCTAACCTCCTATGCACTGAAAGAGGTGATTTTTCAACTGTCCACCAGACACCTTGTTGATGGGAGAAATTGATCGCTCGTCAATTGGAGGAGTGGATCCATTCCGGGGTTGTCTAAATAACCCAAGCCATTTGGGATGATCCCCCCCGTTGGGTTTAGCAACTCTTTTGACCGATCTAAGTCCTAGGAAAATGAAAGAAAACTAAACTAAAGGAACTAATCTAAATGAGAAAAAAACAACTACAGCAAAATATATACAAATCTAAAGCATATATACAGTTTACTAACTAATACTATAGAGAAATTGTCCTACTTATTAAATGTTCAGCTTATCAATACAATCAAATCTCAATTTCAAATGTATAATATTTACAGAATACAAATTTTAATCGAAATTTGCAAAATCATTTGTATTATGACTGCGAAACTATTGTTTTTTATTTTATTAATTTTTATGAGAGAGGAATAAAAATGATAACTATCTAAGCTGAGCAATTTAAAATAATAATCCTAACTGTAAATCTGAACTAAATATCTATCTAAACTATTGAGAATTCTCGAATTTGTTAACTATTAAATAACAAATAGCAAACTGACCTTAAGTAACGTTTCCTATTTGTCCTGTGCCCAGTACTTGATTTAGTTGTTTAGTGGGAAAAAACCCGCACTAGATTCTCCACAAGATTCTCGTAAACAAGAAGCAATAGTTCTCTTTGAATATAAATGACAGAACAAACAAGACATAAAATGACAACAACCTTATAATTTACAAATCATCATAATTGGATAAATCCCTGTGTGAATGTTTGTACAGAACAGTTCATTTAATGAAGAAGATAAACCATTACTCATCAAATTGAAACAGAGTAATTGTTGTACTAAAAATGAGATACATGAGATATGGATAGAATTTAAATCACAACGCATTAACCTGTAATAAGTCTTGATATCTAAAGTAGTCAATGACTTGATCACAAATTAAAATGCACAAAACTTGAATGAAAGTATGATAAATTGAAAGCTAAAGCTGTTACAAAAGATCCACTTCCATTCAAGTCTATATCATCATAAATCCATAGTCTTTGTTCTCCCAACAGTGATGGGTTCCTTACAAAAATTAATGAGTATAAAAAAGCCACAGGGTAAAACATCCCTGTGGGAATTATCAAAAACTATTTACAAAATATATGGGAACAATCTCCCAAGTCTCTATTTCTGCCTATGAATAGCAACTTAAAACAAAACTATATAATAAAAACATGTTCTAAACTGCCACAGCATGTCCAATTTTCCATTGAAATTCGTATGCACCTACAAGTGGACAAAAATAAACAAGTTTAGATAATGTTTTATTTGTAAAATTAACAAAAATCTAAATTTTAAGACTAGCTACAGAATCTCACGATTCTGTAGCTGGTCTTATTTGCAAACAGAATCGTTTTAAATCAATCCAAACGATAATAGAAATATATTCAACCTATTAAACAAATATTTAATTACTAATTGAAAACAAAGAAAATTATTCACGCCAAAACAAACCAAAACTTTTATGCAAAATCTGAACAAACTAAATCGTAATTGAATCCATTTCAATCGAAACAAACTATAAACAAACATCAAACAAATCTTTGGTACGAATTCAATATAGATACAATATGTCAATCCAACACTTAACATAATCGTTTTTTAAATCCAAAACTAACAGAGTTGTTTTTTCGAATCAATAGATTACATTGTATTTATCAAACCAATCTTTGATATTAATGCATCACATACACAAAAGATTATGCTAATTCAAACATTAGAATCGTTCCTGGATCAAACCAAACAGAACTTAATTGAACTAACTCAGGGCCAACATGATCGTTATACTAATTCAAGAGAAATCAAATCATGTTAAATCGGTTCAATCAAAACATAGCTATACGATTTTAGTAAACAAATCTTCAATGCAAACATAATTCAAAACAAAATCAAAATAACATAATCATTTTTAAATCTATTCAAACAAACAGAAATAAATGGGAGCAAACACAATCGGCTAACCAACTCATTCAAAATCGATGTTGAAATACATACCTGGACTATAGAAAAATGATTCGGTCAGGATAAATTTGAGTTGACAAAGGCCGTAGCTGCCTCAACATCTCTGAAGATAATAGAACCCGTAGTCTTTTTCTTCTTCTCATTGGCTTGTAGACTGTCTCTTTCTTTTGAAAACACTGTAACCCGTTCCTCCAATGATTTAATTTTAGATTGCAATAGGGGAACATCGGTGTAATAACGTTCAAGCCAAGAATTTCATTGAGTACATGGCGATTGATCGGGCCTTGGCATTACAGGCGAGGTCTCTTTCAAGTTACTAGGGGTTCCACTGTGAAGCTTAATTCCCGAGAAGTTAGGGTCATTCTTGAGGCATGGAGGTAGGTTGGAAACATAGTCATAGGGTTCCACAAAACAGAGGCCTTGAGATTAAAGGTATTCCTCGACCAAAAAGTATTCAATCTTAGAGTCATAATCCTCGCTCAAAACAATAGGATTCTGATCTACGTTTTGCTTGGGCTTGTTCCGACAACATCTAGATATCCATCGTGCATTCTTCTTTTCCCTACTGTTGACACCAGTATCACCTTTGCCTTTCTTCCTTATAGGCCTCTTGATAGTCTTAGTATTGTCTTTAACACACGGGTCAGCCATGGTATAGGGTAGGTCAATGTTGGGGCAGTTCGAGGGTTTGACAGGGGGTAGAAGGGTAGGAGGTGGCACGGCTGGCCCAACCAGGGTTTCAGTGACCACAACCTTGTCCACTTTTGAATTCTTAAACCACCTCTGCCCTTTAGCTAGTAAACCTGTAGCTGAGCTGAGGAATTCCTCATTTATCTCAAGTTGGATATCTCCGACCTTAGCCTTTCATCCATCAAACGTGAGGGAGAACTGTTGGGCGACATCAAGGTTGAAACCCTCAAATCTTTGGATAAAAACTAACCAGCCCCTAGTTTCCAAATCCTAACGAGCATTGTCAAATAGCAGGAGTGTTTGGCTGCCATTAGGTTCTATGCGCACCACAGGTGCCATAGGAGAGAGCACACAGTGAGCTGGGTGAACGGACAAGGGTTTGGACAGGGTATACATAGGACCACAAGCTTAGGGATTTCCCCAAAACTAACAGAGGTAACCCAAGATAGAAGGCGGGCATTAATGGCTAAGTGTGCGAGGGTAGTGGAACGAAAAAATCCATGCAGGACATTCATATCGAATGTACAATTGACGGCGCTATGGTGATTCACTATTGGTTTGTGTTAAAAATAATTCCAATCAAACAACTATTGAAAACCATGATAAGCCGACCCAAATATTTGCACAACAATAGTGTTTGCATGGTTTAAATCAAAGCAATATTTCAAATATAGCACCAAGGATTTGACCATAAAACTTATGCATTGTATAAAACCATTGCACCATGGGTCTGATCATAATGTTAATGCGTTCTCGACAAACCATTGAACCAAAGAAATTTGACCAAAGACATTAGAACACCAAACCACCATTGTATCAAGGACTCAAACACAATCACTAGAATACCATTGCATCACAAACTTATAAAATGAAGTCATATTAAAAAATGCAAAGTGATTAAAGATTTGGTGTCTTGCCAACTCTGTGACCATTATTGAATTAGAAATGCAATGAACACATAGACAAGAGTAACCATAATAATCCAGTGACGATTTTAATGCCATCGACATGACTTCGAACTCACGATTTTCACACTTGCAGTCATGAAAACGAGAACAAAAGGTAGGTGTGCAAATGCGCAAGATAATAGTGTTGTTTTATTTAAAATATTGCGATGAGAATCAAGGGTTCCAAAACACCCATGTAGGCAGCTTATAAGGATAGGATAAAAATGTGAAATGGCTGCCAACACACCTGAAAATCAACTGGGGATAGTACCTCAACCCAAATATATCATTGAGAGTACATGAGATGAATATCAATGAAAACACCTATTCAGACATCTGCAAGATGGGGAAAATACTCCCTACTCCTAGATATCCCAGTGATAAATTAAATATCCTCCTTAGTGGGATGGTACCACTAATCTAGACCCACACAAAAAGCCTGTCAATGGACATCCCATCGATGGATCAAATGGACCACCAACCTAGAGTGCCCCTTAAGGGATGTAGCCTCCTCATAGTAATTAAGGAGTCCTACATCCCTCAAGAGAATATGAATCTCTCTAATATAGTGTGAGGGTACAAATACCTCTCCCTCTCCCTCGCCACCCATTCTCGTACAACATTGTATAGGTCCACCCTCTGCTCCTATTGTTGCTTCTCTCTCTCCACTCACGTCTTAGTATGATTTACATATGAAATAAATCATCCTCACTCATACATAAAATGTAAAAAAAAAAATCTATTGAATTTTAAATTTATCTATAAATACAAAAAAATAAATTCCTTCAAAAAAATAATTTAATTTCATTAACGGTGCACCCCAAAAACAATAACGCATTGTCGATAGTGCGCACATAGATATTGTGAGCACCATGACCGATGCGTAAGTGTAAACTAACAGATCAAGCAAAATATTTCATATTGTGTTATGCAGTGCATTAGAAAATGGTACAACATCGGGGTGCTACACCACAACACATACTCCTTGATGTGTTACATTTATCATACGCATCACTTGAACTAAAAAAAAAACTAAAATATTAACGCATGTAAACAATTATTTAAAAATTAGCAAAAAAAAAGGTGTGTATACGTTCACTACACGCATTGGTGTTTGTAACTAACATAGACACACTGTCACATAAAATTTTCCAATTTTTTTAGTACGGAGCCTTTTACGGTGTAGTCTGATCATTACTATCACACCCCATATGGTGCCACCAAACTATTTACTGGGTGCACCGCAACATAATGTCACATTTCTCGGTTGTTCATTTGGTAACCATGAATTACCTAGTATGCATGTTTACCAATGCACTGCATAAAAATATATTTCATAAGGGAGGTGCTTCTTGCACTTTAACATCCCAGTACATTATTTTCACTTTGACGCATCACCTACTAATTATATGATTTTATTTGGTGCATCATTAAACAAGCGCACCAATGCATTTATGTTTACCAATGCACCACTGAGAAAGGTAACAAGGTACATGGTGTGCCCTATAAATTTACAAGTCGCATCGTAGAGGGTGTGAGCCAAGAGCCTCGAACTCACTGCATAGTTGTTTTTTCTTTTACACTTAAAATTTCACTCAATTTTAAATTTTGATCCAGTGAAAACTTGAGTTATGAAGAAACAAGGACATTACCTAGACATTTTGTCATCAGGGAGGCATGGTTGCAACGTACTAAAAAAAACTAAATTTTCCCATCGTTTGGAAAAATTTGAATTCACGCACCGAGAAACAGATGAAAGGAAGGAAACCAATAAAATCATCGATGGAATGGTGCTTCAGATAGGAATATGTTGCACCAATGCTTTTACTCTCTACAACACTGAAAATGGTAAAATTGTTTTTACCGTTGTTTTTTTTTTTAATAAAACCATGTTCTGGTGCATTTGATGCACAACCACACCAGGTCATACATGTTTAATGAGGTCACTGGTTATATATATATATATATATATATATATATATATATATATATATATATATATATATATTTAAAAATCCCTATCATGTTATGAATGATTTTGTGATCTAGTAATGACCCCATTCGTTACGACTACAAGCAAAGAAAAAAGTGAATTTTTTTTCATCTTTGGCAGGAAGGAAATGACGACAACAGTTGAACCACACAACCCGACAATGAACACATGCACATAGATCAAGAAACGGACCACAACAACTCATCGCACTACACAATGACCAACTGGGAGAAACATGTGTAAATTAAGAAGATAGAAAAGACTACCCACAGAACACACAACACGACAATGCTTACAAGCTAAGAAAAACATCCACCATGCCAACACAATTGTCCCAACAACCAGTAACTAGAACCTCTAGGGTGCACAAACACAGCGCATGAAGGTGTTACATCCCAAATGCCAACAACAAACTACAATGAACAAATGCTCGCAACGGGTGGGACAAACTTTAGCCAAGTTATCGTTCAACTCTCTTAATTAAGGAACGCAATGATTGCCTCATCAGGAATCATGTCGTCACATGATGATAGGTGTAGTAGTAACCCAGGAGGAACACAACATACTAGACCAAACCCAAGAAGATTAAACATGCTAGAAGATCGAAATAACTTTCAACCACAAGACAAGAATAAACCCAAGCACCCAAATGACGAGTCAACAAGACGCAAAGGAAACTGACGACTATGAAATTCATACCACATGCTAAATTCATGGCGCACAAGGTCTAACGCAAAAATACATCAATTAAAATACGCAAAATTCCATCTTAAGAATATTCCCAAGGATCCATTCTACAATAACATGAAGCAATAAAATCCTCTCTCTCACTTCTCAATTCAATTATTAATTAAATAATATCTTATTACCAAGGTCTCACAGCAATTGTCAACCCTAACATATGACTCCTGGTAAGCCTAAGTTAACTCCTCCAACCCTATCATTATTATCATTATTATCATTGTCAATCATATTCGATGTCCAATCAATGTAAGTACTAAGTGTATAAATCACTAACTAACAACAATTAAAATTTATAATCTAAGGAACAAGTATAATCTATGTAATAAGTAAAATAACTTTTCCATATAATGAATACTGTTTTAAACTGAAAACAATCTAATGCAATTTCATTCTATGGAATTCAAGATAGTAATACAATACAGTCGTTGTATTTAAGATGTGTGTTAGCTAACCAAACATATCCACTAAACCATAAATACATTTACTGGCAACTATAAAGGATTAAATACGCTCATCATGAATAAAATCGCTCACAAATGGTTGTTCATTGTAAATGCTACAAAATAGTAAATCGCTCTCAACATTTATTTGTTGTCGGAAAGAAGAATAGTTGTCTAACAATTGTGAATCGGTGAGCTTAAATTATGAGTGTTTTAAGTGTTGGGATAGATTGAAATTTCTTTGACATAATTATTATTAACTCCCCGTCAATCTACACACCAAAATTATTAATGTTAATAAGCACAGTGACGAGTTAAACACAAATTTATTAACTTACCTGCCAAATCTATACAGTGCAAGTGTTACTAACTTCATTGTCAAAGGTATTAAGGTTGCAGCCATCCACCAGAAAAATCTTGTCAACCCTCAATCGTTGTCTGAAGGATGAAATTATCCATCATAAGAGGTGGACGAAAATGCTTCTACTAACAGTCATAAAAAGAAACAAATTACCCAACCACTTACACAGTCAAAATGCAACAACCAATCACTCTCATTCACAAAATCAAATGCAAATAAATTTGTTTCTCATTAAATAAGGAGACTATGTCAAAAGAATGATTTTCTCTCCAGGAAGTTCGTGGGGTCACTATTTACTAAACAAAGGGAGGTCATTGTGCATTAACACCATAGGTTGCTATGTAAAACAATACACAGGGATTAATGTTGTCTAGACTATATAAAACCTTGGCAATGTAATCAATGGAAGTCACCACTTTCAGGTAAACTCATGGTCCCATTATTCAATGCGTAGAGATATTGTTGGCACAAGGATAGGTGAATACGTAGAGAAAAGAAAATTTTAGGCTGGAAAAAGAAATATGGAGATGCAGAGGTAACATCATTGCCAAGCATTTCACTGTTTATCATTCAATTGTTGAGTTTAACACAAAAATTCACTGAGTAAAATTCGCTATCAATTTAATCTATATTGCAGAGGAAATATGCAAGCCAGAAGTACGAAAAATGCAGGGCAAATCGCCTTCACAATATATCAATATTGTAGAGGGAAACTCGCATGGTAGATGTGTTAAACACAAGGTAAGTTCACCTTTGAAACATATTAAAATGCATAGGAAAAAATCACAGGCTAGATGGGCAACACAAAGTAAATTTGTTTTTAAAACATATTAAAATGCAGAGTAAATTTGCCAAGAAATGTAATATATATTGCAGAGGAAAAATGTGGTGGAAAGTATTGGAACATGGAGGATATTTACCATCCAGCATCATAATACACAAAGGGATAAATTTGAGGTTTATTGTATTGAAACGCAGAGGGCCTTTTCCAACAGACATAATAAAACATAGAGTAATGATGGAGTTGTTGTGCCAACATTCAATACAATCGTTGTGTGTAAGATGTCAAGAACAATGGGTTGAATGTTGGGTAAGTTAGAGTGAAAACATAGAGATTAAAACGCGGAAGATAATAAGTGGTTCGCTGAGAGGAAAGATAAACAATCATAGAGGTAATCAATCCCAACAAGGTGCAAGACAATCATTCAACCAAGAACAATCAACAGGGGTAGGCGGCTGGGAAAACTATCCTTCTCTCATCATCTACACACAGAAACGTAGGGCATTAGGATCTATAGGTCTATTAACACCGAAGAGATAACCGTCGATCCAGCTCTTGTCCGTCTTCTCAGGCGTTGACTGATGATCTAGGGATGAGGACGAAAGATAAATCACAATCTCTTCATAATAATCATTACAACAAACAAAACAGTCATAGAAATTAGGGATCGATTGCCAAGGGAATCAATTCAATGTAGTGAGCATAAAGTTATGTTGAAATTAAGTTATCGATTAAAAATGTTGAGTAAAACACTTTCTTTACACAATTAAAAGTACATAAATGAAAGCACAAAAAAAATATTTATCTACCATTCAAATAAACACAGGCATATCGTAGCCCAAGGTGAGAGCTCCGAGTCGTTGTCTCGCGCGTGCTCCATCCATCTCCCGCTTGTCAACCGATGTGACTTCAACGGTACCTCCTAGCCAATGCTAGGGGTAATATTCTTCCCCATGAGCCCCCTGAGCCACAAAGGGGCCACGCACACTAAACCAAATAACAACTAGAAACCATCTCACATTGCAAGGTTGAGCTACCACTTGTTACTCAAGATGGGTATCCCAACTCCCACAAGATAAGTTAGTCTAGACAAAAATTATGTAGCGTAACATTACATATGAAGAAGAGATCCATACTTCTCCTTCTCCATCCTTTATATAGAGTTTCTAATTGATTTCTTTCCCAAATTCCCATTTAATTTATTTTTCAAAATTTAATTCAAAAAAAACCTTCCTCATACACATGTCACCCATCCCCTTAGTTGCATCAGAAATTAATTTCATTAATTATTTAATTACTCCTATTTTCCTCACCCACCTAAAAGCATTCCTAGAATCGCTCCTAGGTGTCCCCATATTCCCTTACACATTTTAATGACTTACGCCCTTACTAAATTCCTAGTTGAGTTCAATTTAGAATGTTCTTAAAGGAAAGATTCCTTACTAAGTTAGTCATTCTGTGTTTTTCTTATGTTTCCCTTTTTCATTAGGTTTCCCCCTTTTTCCCTTAGTTTCCTGATTCTTTTAAGTTTCCCTCTTTTTCCCTTTTTACCTAAAACTCAAATTAGTAAGTGTAGAAATTTACCTTTTCCCCTTTTTCTTTTTAATTAATAAATTTTAATTAGCATATGTAACAAAACAATCATTTCCCCTTTTATTTTTTATTTAATCCCCCAAAGTAATTTGATTTTAATAAATTAATTGAATTTCTTACACCCTTCTCATCACATGTTTAATGATTATGATTATGATTATTATTATTATTATTATTATTATTATTATTATTATTATTATGACCACAAGTACCACTTAGACCTAGATTTTATTTTCCTAGTCTGGGCGACATTTTTATTAGGGAAATTGTTTGTAAATATTTCTTATCACATCATTCGTTCTAAGGCCATATAGTTTTATTCACTTATTAGTTAATAATGTGACGTTCACTTCAAGACGCACTAGGTGCTCCAAGGGTGCCATTCGCCTCATTCTGTTTTTCTTGCGCGATGTGCCCTTCAATATGCACTACATGCTACAAGGGTTCCACTCACCTCTTTCCATTTTTATTGTGCAACGTGCCCTCCACGACACACTACGTGCTCCAAGGGTTCCACTCACCTCTCGACTGACTTGGTAGACACAAAAAACCTTTGGATTCAATACCTCGCTAGGTGATCTTGTGGGAGACTAAGGTCCTCTAAGGAATAAGGCCCTTGATTTATTGCATGCCCCTTAGAATCATCATCAGGACTATCGCAGTCTGCCCTTATGGAATCGTGGGTCTTTTTGAACTAGGTAATCGTTAACCTATAGTTTGAGCCATGGAGAGAGTGCTAGTAGGTTGTGGCAGGGCTGTTGTCTACACCTCTCCCTCAACTTCTCTGGTTTTCATGAGTGACCCCTCTACTCCACATGTGAGTTTGGTCAGTAAGCTATCGTCAAACTACATCATCAACGAATCATGTCAGAAATAAAATCATTCATCATAACATCTAATCATATGTGCATATGTCATATCAACAATAATAAAAACCCAACATTCCACTCCCTGACTCGATCCATAGTCTAAGGGGTTTCATTGATGCCTCTGCATCCTCGACGTCCAAATTCCTGCACACTCAGGAGAACCCAATCAATAGAACCTGTATATGTAAAAACACAAAATAACATATCCATAATGCATCATAATCATAATCAAACGGCCAATAGTATAATAATCTATATCACTTGCAAGCAAGTGTCCTCAAAGAATAATTTCACTCGGGCACACATGAGTGGGATGCTACATACACCCCCTCCTGGTCTAAACTTTTCCTGAAGTTTCACAGTATATAAGTGTCAAAATAATGTGTATCGCAGTATTATAAGTCTATCTATCAAACATAAATGGAAATTGTTGGTGCATATCATATGCTTCCTCCTAGGTCACCGAGTGTGGACTATAGTTGTCCCACTAGACCTTGACATGATCTACTATTTGATGTCGTAGCTATCGAATGTGATGATACATGATGCAGATCAGCTCAACCTTAAGCATTCCCTCGTCTGATACCTGCAAGGAACTCATGTCAATAACATGTGTAGGATCACTAAAATAATGTCTCAAAACAGATACATGAAAAACATCATGCATACACCTCAAAGAATCAGGCAAGGCTAGTCGATAGGCCATGGGCCCCTTTCTCTCCACAATATCGAAAGGTCCAACGAACCTAGGAGATATTTTATCTTCCTTTCCAAACTTGATCAAACTCTTTTGCAGTTTTACCCGTAAGAAGACTCTATCGCCAACTTCATAACTACGATCGACGTGACATGCATCGACATAACTCTTCTGTCGATCTTGCACTTCTTTGATCCTTTTTCTTATTATTTTGATTTGATATTCCATTTCTTGGATAGCTTCTGGTCCCACCAAGACCCTATCCTCAATCTGATCGCAACTCAAAGGCGTCCGACATGGTCACACGTAAAGAAACTCGAAAGGCGACATCTTAATGGTGCTTTGGTAACTATTGTTATATGCGAATTCTATCAGTGGAAATAATTCTTCCCAATGCTTATGTTGGTCCATGACGTACATACGCAACATGTCTTCCAAGATTCATTTTGTTCGTTTAGTCTTCCCATTAGTCTTCGGGTGATACACTGTACTAAAATTAAGTTGGGTCCCCAAGGTCTCTTGGAAACTAGTCCAAAATCATTAAGTAAACATCGATCCTCGATTGGATATAATCCTCTTAGGCATGCCATGCAGCCTCACAATATCACTAATGAAAACTATAGCTATGTCATGTTCTTGATACATCATACGCATAGGAATAAAATGACCACTCTTTGTTAGAGTGTCAACTACCATAAAAATTGAGTCGTGTATCCTTGTTGTCAGTGGCAATCCAACAATTAAATCCATCGAAATGACCTCCCATTTTGATTATGGAATAGTGTGTGGTTGTAGTAGTCTTGTTGGATGTTTATGTTCAGCCTTCACCTGCTGACATTATAGACATCTTGCCACATAACTGAATATCTATGCCTTCATTTATTTCCAGAAGAATAAGGATTTAAGGTCCGCCCTCATTTTTTGTGACCCCTGGGTGAGCTATGTACACTGCTTTGTGAGCCTTGTTTAGGATCAAACTCCTCAACGCATCGTTCGGTGGTACATAAGTCCAATTTTTAAGCCCTATTAATCCATCTTCGTCAAAGATAAATCCTTAAATCTTTGTACTATCATTGTGCTTTGTCCGATAAAATCCTTGACCTCTTTGTACCAGTCATCGTCATGCTGTAAAGTTAGAATATTTCCACGTAGATTCGTCTAAAGTGGCAACACCAAAAATATGTGTGCTCTTTGACTTAATGCATCTGCCACTCAATTCAGTGTTCTTTTTATGTAAGTGATCTCGAAATTGTACTTTCTAATCATTTCCATCCAATGTTGTTGTCATGCGTTCAGGTCGCTTTGTGTAAAGATGTGTTGTAGTCCACACTGGTCAGTTTTTAGTTCAAATTTGTGTCCAATAAGGTAGTTTCTCCACACTCTCAAGACATATAGAATAGATAACAACTCCAAATCATGTGTTGCATAGTTCTCCTCGTGCCTTCTCAACTTCCTCAAAATGTAAGCGATCACACAACCGTCTTACATCAAGACTCTGCCTAAACCTTCCTTGGATGTGTCGATGCATACCAAGAAGTCTGCATCCATGTAAGGGACCTTTAGTATTGGTGTTGTTGTCAACAACTCATTGAGCCTCCAAAATTCCTCCATGCATTTCTCGGTCCAAAAAAACTTCTTGTTCTTCTTCTGCAATTCTATGATCGGATTTGCTATCTTCAAAAATCCCTCAATGAAGCGTCGATAGTATCCTGCTAAAGCCATGAAGCTATGCACTTCCATGACATTATTTAGTGCAGGCCATTCCATAATAGCCATGAACTTTGTTGGATCCATGGAGATACTTTTGTCGGAGATGACATGCCCTAAGTAGTGAATCTTCGATTGGTAAAATGAGTATTTAGAAAATTTCTGATATAATTTGTTCTCTTGCAGACACTGTAGTACTAAGTGCAAGTGATCTCCATCCTCCTCCATCATCCAAGAGTAAATCAAAATATCGTCAATGAATACTTGGATGAACTTGTCCAAGTACTCATGGAACACCCGGTTCATCAAACTCATAAATACCCCTGTGGCGTTCGTCAGTCCAAATGGTAAAACAATAAACTCGTAATGCTCAAACCTCATCTTAAAGGTGGTCTTAGGGATGTCATCCTCCTTGATCCATAGCTGGTGATACCCTGATCTCAAGTCGATCTTTGAAAACACTTTTGCAACCTTCATCTGATCAAACAAATCATTAATCCTTGGCAACAGTTACTGATTCTTGATCGTTTCCTTGTTCAATTGACGGTAGTCAATGCAGAGTCTTTGCGACCCATGCTTCTTTTGTATGAAAATAACAGACACACCCCATGGTGACACACTAGGATGTATCAGTCACAGGTCCAACAACTCCTTCAGTTTCATTCTCAACTCCTGTAACTCCGGGGTCAACATACGATAAGGAATTCTCTCTATTAGTTTAGTCCCCGGTTTTAGGTCTATGGTAAAATCCAATTCCCTCTTTGGTGGCATCCCAGGTAACTCCTCCAGGAATATGTTCACAAACTCTCTCACCACAGGAAGGTGTTCTATACCTTCCGCTACTCCCTTCTTCTTTAACGCAAGGATCACAAATCTTACATCCCTTGCGCATGCTCTTCCATAGCTGCAAGGAAGAGATGAACCTTAGGGAAACTCCCTGGTTTCATCCTAAAATCATGTTTCTATGTCCCTGATCATCGACCAAGCTCAACTGTTCCATTTTATAGTTGAGTATCTCCTCATGTGATTCCACCTAGTGCATACCAATCATGACGTCATAAGATCCTAATATTGTGACATACAGGTTGACCCTGGTGACAAACTCTCCCAGGTTAAGGGTACATCCCATAACCTTCCCTCTAACCTTCTATTTGGCTCCTGAAGACATCTATACAAAGCTAAACTCATCCTGTTCGACTTCTTTTACCTTAATCCTTTTTAGCACTGCACCAAAAATGAAACTCTCGGTAGCTCTCGGATCTATCAAAATACTAAGGGTCTGGTCAGTGACGATACCTAATGTATCGAGCACATTCGATTGGTGTTCTACCTGGAGGTTAGTCACTATTGCATGAATCTGATGGGCCTTGCCCAAATCTCCCACGGTAGTGGGCCCAGCTGATCCAGATGCTCTTTTCCTCTCCACTGGGCAGTTGCGCTGGTAGTGTAGCTCCCCACAAGTCCAACACCCCTTATTTGCTCCAGTACTCCCAGTACCCGAAGTAGAAGATGATGGCCCACTAGCCTGGAATCCAGGTTTGTTCTGTTGAACACATCTAAACTATTACTATTGTGGTCGACGCTACTACTAAATCTATGGTCCTTGGTAAGGAGTCCATTGTTGAGGTGTTGATTGTCGAGGTGTATTGAAAGTGGATCCTCTCTAGAAGACACAATATCCTAGAGTATGTATGGATAGTGTCTGATGTTGCTATGCACTAGATGACACCTGCCTTGTTGGTCTCGCTAAATTCCTGCTCTGACCCCCACTGATAAGCTCCTCCTCTGCTATGAGGGCCTTCTGGATGACATCATGAAAGGTCTGAGGCATAGAAATCCTAACCTTTGCACATATGCTGACATTAAGGCCAAACAATAACCTGTTGACCTTAAGTTTCTCTATATTAAGATGCAGAGCATAATGAAGCAAATCCATAAAATGGGTCTCATACTCAGGCACCGTACAGTCACCCTGTCGCAAGGCATTGAACTTGTTGAACTGATGCTCAATAAATTCCTCTGATAGGTACCTCTCTAGGAAACATTCCTCAAACAGTTCCCACGACATTTCTTCAGTGACCATGTTCAATTGTGGCAGGAGCGTCTTCCACCATAGAGGAGAGCTCCCCTTTAGTTGAAAGACCTCCATGCATATCCTCATGTTGGAGGTATAGTCACGAAGTGCAAAGCACATTTCCATATTCTCCAACCAGGCCTCGGTTGTTGTGTCATCTGGGGCACCAAAGAACTCGAGAAATTTGACCTTCTCGAGTTCATAGTGAATTCTACCAGTACCGACCAAAGCATGCGGTGGACGCTCAGGGGGTGACAACACCCCAGCGTCATCTCTATCAAAACAACTGATCAATGCCTCATACATCTGCTCAAATGTTCTCATCAACCCAACCACATCACCCACCTCTATCTGCTCATGTCGGACAACCTATTTGTCTCTGTGGGAGTTAGAACCCTTAGGCATGGATGCTACTGGAGGCATCATGCCTCCTCCCCTAGCACCCCATCGTTTTCCTCTGTGGAATCCTCTAACTATCATTACCTACATGAATACAAGTCAACTTAATTAGAAAATTATAATCAAATATCACATCAACAAAAGTTGTAGTGATCCCAAGTTGTGGGTTGAACTCGCTCTAATACCATATGTAACAACCACATTCGTTATGAATGCAAGCAAAGAAAAAGTGCAATTTTTTTTTGTCTTTGGCAAGAAGGAAATGACGAAAATAGTTAAACCACACAACCTGGTGACGAACACATGCACAGAGATGAGGAAACATACAACAATGACTCATCGCATTGCACAATGATCGACTAAGTGAAACATCTGTAAATCAAGAAGATAGAAAAGACTACCCATCGAACACACAACATGACAATGAGTAAAATCTAAGGACAACATCCACCATCCCAACACAGTGGTCCCAATGACCAATAACTAGAACCTCTAGGGCACGCAAACCCAGCGCATGAAGGCGTTACATCCCAAATGCCAACAACAAACTACAACGGGTGAACACCCGCAATGGGTAGCACATAATCCAGTGAAGTTATCATTCGCCTCTATTCATTAAGGCGCACAATGATCCCCTCATCAGGAATCATGTCATCACACGATGATAGGCATAATTGTAACCCAAGAGAAACATGACATACTAGACCAAACCCAGGAAGATTAAACACGCTAGAAGATCGAAATAACTGTCAACCTCAAGACGAGAAACAATCCAAGCACCCAAATGATGAGTCAACAAGACGCAAGGGAAACGGACGACTATAACAATCATACCACATGCTAAATTCCTAGCACAAAAGGTCTAATGCAAAAATACATCAATTAAAATACACCAAACTCCCTCTTAAGAATATTCCCAAGAATCCATTCTACAATAACATGAAGCAATAAAATCCTCTCTCTCGCTTGTCAATTCAATTATTAATTAAATAAGATCTTATTACCAAGGTCTCACAACAATCATCAACCCTAACATATGACTCCTTGTAAGCCTAAGTTAACTCCTCCTAACCTATCATTTTTATCGTTGTCGATAATATTCATTGTCCAATCAATGTAAGTACTAAGTGTATAAATCGCTAACTAAGAACAATTACAATTTACAATCTAAGGAACATGTATAATCTATGTAATAAGTAAAATAATTTTTCCATATAATGAATATCATTTTAAACTGAAAACAATCTAATACAATTTCATTCTATGGAACTGCAGATAGTAATACAATATAGTCCTTTTATTTAAGGTGTGTGTTAGCTAACCAAACATAACCACTAAATCATAAATAAATTCATTGGAAAATATAAAGGATAAAAATGCGCTCATCATGAATAAAATCGCTCACGAATGGTTGTTCATTGTAAATGCTACCAAACAGTAAATAACTATCAACATTTATTTGTTTTAGGAAAGAAGAATAGTTGTCTAATAGTTGTGAATCGTTGAGCTTAAATTCTGAGTGGTTTAAGTGATGGGATAGATTGAAATTGATTTAACATAATTATTATTAACTCCTAGTCAATCTACACACCTCAATTATTAATGTTAATAATAATGGTGACTGGTTAAACACAAATTTATTAACTTACTGTTGACCAGCGAAAATGACCGTTCGTCAATTGTGTTAGAAAAACAGGACCACGAAGCAATAAAATAAAATAAATGCATAAACAAAACACAAAAGACACACAATACAAGAGAGACACAAATTTACATGGTTCACCCAGTGTGGGCTACGTCCACCAAAGAAATTGCCAGGTCCTTCCTTTATTATTATCCAGCAAATGAAGGGATACAACCTACAACAAAACCCGTTGTAACTTCCTCTTCTTTCTCTCATAGTATCCTCTCTCAGAATAAAATATTCACCAGCAACCATAGCCGCGATACATTTCCCTCATAAAATAGGGTTGCCTTCTAGGGAAAAAAACCCTAACATAATCTCTACCATTAGATCTGTGACCTTATAAATAACGGTCCAGATTTACAATGAAATTACAATATACTTTTACAAGGCAATTTTTTCTTCGAGGGCTTTGCCCCCCAACCCCCGCTGGGGGGCCGCTTTCCCCCAGACCCCCCAGCCGGGGGGATAGGCCCCCTGGACCCCGTAGAGGGGGTACCCCCCCTCTGCACTCCCCCACGTGGAAGAGTGTACATACTTCTGGGGTGTAAATACTTCATG
>JZKD02S2077700.1:186504-201706 GCA_000966675.3 Picea glauca | reverse complement strand
TGTAGACTTATGTATATAACTATTTTAAGTAATATTTACATAATAGATCTATTTATCTAATTTATGTGCATGTTATATAACTTGTGAGTTTTAATCTAAACTCACGAAAAACTATGAAAAGATGGTTCTTTTGATAAAAATAGATAAACAAAACAAAAATAAACTATTTTCTTTTTATATATATCTCCATATATCTGTAAGATTAAATATCAAACATACCATGGAGGAAGAATATGTAGATAGTGAAAACTAGACCACATATAAGAGTTTCGAAAATAAACAAACAAATAAAAGAAACAAACTAACCTATTAATGAGTTGATCAGTATGTATCTGACGTCTGTATGATTAGGAATTGTCCATCTAGTCTGTCCACGAGATAAATCTGCAGTGAACCTTTACGTTGTTTGAAATAAATGCCTAATAGTATATCGACTGCTGGATTTTGATGATAGAACGACAAGATGCAAATAATAACTGCGATGTTTATGACTGCAGGCAATTATACATAAGATAAATCTAATTGTAACACCTGCTTTTAATCATTCAACTAGATAAAGATAAACCTTATCATTTGAATTGAATGATCAATCATTATTTTCATATAATTGAAGCATAATATTGTGGATTGTATGAAAGAAATTATCTTGACGACATAATAATTTGTGAAGACTAAAGCTATCAACAATTATCGAATTATAAATATAAACAAACCATAGACAACAACAATATTTACAGATAACTAAAGCAGAAATGTAAACATATGTTCTATCCAAATTTGTGTATAAGTTGTTCACCTTCAGCCCCAAGCCAAGATGATTTGGTTACAAAAAATAATGAGTTTCTAAAGGATTCAGAAAGGTAACTATCTCATATTCTAAGATCATATATTGATTACAAAAATAGAGAGGGGGATATAACCACCCAGATCATACTAAATCTTCTAAAGCTAAAAAATGTTTATTACTATTTATACAAAAAGGATCATGGATATGGCTAACAAGCCCCAAAAATATTTCAGATTAGTTGGTCACCATGAACTCCTAGATATCCTGAAAAGAAAAGATAAAATAAAGAAATTTAGATACATATTTAACAATAATTTTACAAATTTCGAATCAGAAAAAGACTGGCTATAGAATCTATTCATTTTGTAGCTAGTCTATTTTTTTTTTAAATGAAATCTAATCTATTCAATAAACAAAATAATCTAATTTATTTTAATAAAAAAAATATAACACTATTTTAAGACAAAAGGAAATCTTAACTCTAACTGTAAAATCAAATCATATCACATGATCTCAAAATTTATTATTACTGTTGCAGTCTCAACACTTTTTAAACTGACATTCCTTGTAGTTTTCATACGTTTCCCTTGTTTCTGAATGATAGACTAGAGGCTGTGAATTCAATTCTTTAATGGGTTGACTTGGTCATTAAGGGTTTTGATCTGCGACTGTAAAATAGGTATATCAGTGCAGTACTTTTCAATCTAGAATAGGTAAGCTTCACATTGTGGTTGTGCGACAGTCACTTGAGAATTCCCATGGTTGTGCACCGAAATGTCCCCAACATGGACTGTAGATTTGTTACCCAACTTAATACCAAGAAACCCTTCACTATGTTTCAGACAAGGTGGTATATTGTCCACGAAGTTGTAAGACTGATCGAGGTCTAGTTGGAAAGAAAGAGGGTCTTCTTTAGCAAGAAATCTATCAATTTCGGAATCCGAACTCTCATGGATCTTGATCATCTTGATCGAGCTCACATGAGGGTTTGACTTGTTTTGGAGCTTCCCTGAAATCAACCTTCCATCTCTCTTATTTTTAAAACCCAAATCAACATCACCTTTAGACATTTTTCCTATAGGTCTATTTGAATTTTTGACAAAGTCATTAAGCTATGCAACTTGCTCACAGGCCTGCTCAGCAACTTTTGGGTCGGGTAAAGGCTTTTTTTGGGTGGTTGTAACATAGCCCTGGGTATATGAGGGGAGTGTTATAGGATAGACTAAGGTTTCCTCAATCACAGGCTTGTAAACCTCTTCAATGTTGGGGATAGAGAAACCATTTCTAGTTAA
Organism: Picea glauca; assembly: GCA_000966675.3. Lineage (NCBI taxonomy): Eukaryota > Viridiplantae > Streptophyta > Pinopsida > Pinales > Pinaceae > Picea > Picea glauca. The sequence goes on along the minus strand of JZKD02S2077700.1, from coordinate 199,627 downwards.
AAATGAATCCCAATCATCGTTCTACAACTTGAATTGATGTACAAGCATAATTCTTATTAAACTATGGTGGAAAAGGCTTGAATCTAAATGTTTCTTTTTATACCTCTTAGCCATTTTGTAAAGGATCCTCCACAGATAATAAGGCATGTTTAAAGGAAACCCTATGAAATTCATGAGCAGACGCAGATGATAAAGAAACACAAGACCAAAATGGCCTTCACAAGTGACAAATTGTTTCAACACTAGAAGCAGACGATGCCACTACGCTTTTAGTAAGGAGACTAGCATACCTTTGTCACAGCCATTGGTCTTCCAAGATGTAAAGAAAAGACTCCATGGAACCTCTTCTACCTTAGCATTCTTGAACCACTTCTGCCCGCTTGCAGGGAGTCCTGTTGCTTGGCTTAAAAAGTCCTCTGTGACTTCGAGTTGAATTTCCCCCACCTTAGCTCTACATCCATCAAATGAGAGAGCGAATTCCTAAGCAGTGTGTAGGTTGAAACCCTAGAAGTTTTCAAGGAAAACGAGCCAACCATTACCGTCGAGATCCTCTCTGGCATCATCGCATAGGAGCAAGGTCTGAGTTCCGTTAGGTTCGACTCTAACAACTGGAGCCATTTCAACATCTACAAGCAATCACCCAAACAGTGCATATGGAGGGTTTGTAAGAGCAGACAAGAGGTATACTCCAGGCCCAAAAATAATCAACAGTATGTGGCGTATGAGCAAAAAAGTCATAACGAAAAGATAAGCATTGTTTGAGATGAATGTGAGGGGTGTTGCAAAGCCCAAGAACAAGCTTCAAAATTATGGGCTGACTGTAATCGTATTTCCACCTCTCATAAAGTACATGCCATGACCAGAGCATTAAAATAAAAATGAGTGCGTAACCTAGTGGGTTCGGTCATAAAGTTTGGTAGAGTGAAACTTGTAAACCAAAACCTAGTGATGAGGGAACATATGACCAAGAACCATATAAAAACATATCAATGCTCAAATTAAAAGGTCCTTTGTTGATACCAACAACAATCCATAAGCATACTTGACATTTGAGGAATCAAAACAAAGAGAATCTTCATAGCAAGGAACAAGGCTTCATTTATAAAAACTGTAGAGCAATTTTTTCTTTCATAAACCTTTCAAATAGAGTGGTAACACATTCGTAAGTTTTAATGCTTCATTTTCATGCTTTCAGTCATGAACGAAGCATGAAAACAAAAAATGCTAGGAAAAACAGAAAAATTACGTATGTCATTTCGTAAATCGCTTATGAATAATAGATAAATGAACGACTCCAGTTAGGCAGCTACATAGATCATTTATTTGATATAAAAAGTTAAAAATATGTTGGGCTGCCAACAATGGCAACTTGCTGGGAGAAGCAGTTATCTCTGAATTACTGACGAGTTTAGGTTAGAAATATTTGAATGATTTCAAATCAAAGAACAACTGAAAGGTTATTTGAGAATCTTTGATAATCATGACGTGGTCCAGCTTAAGATATCTTTCATTAAAAAGAAAGAAATATCGTGACAAACTTCACAAAAGAAAGCCACGATGTTTAAGTTAATGTCTCCAATACTATTGACAAGGCCACTGCTACCAGTAGGCGTCCATAGCCTTGACAGGGATGTCAATTAACCCACTCTGACGTCTGTATCATGTTCAATAAATTTCAAACAAGATTTATACCTGAGCATTTCTTCTACCTGACATTGCTTCGCTGCCAGTGGGCCTATTCAGTACCCCAGCGAAGTTGTCTTGGCATCATGAATGCATTTACCCACTGCCAGCAGACCTGTTCAGTATCCTGACGGGTTTAGAAACACTTCCCACGGCTCTCTGAGAAATTATTCACATTCTGATATAGTTTTAAAGACATTCAGCAAAGCGAGGTGACGCTGAAAATTCCAGTTTTTACACAACTTAATATTTTCCAGGCCTTTCAATTTTTCTTGCTAATCCTTCATCAAGATCTGAAAATAGTTTATTAATAAAACTAATTTCCAAGGACAGGGAGTCATCATTGAGTTGTTTTTCTTAAGAGCAGGGACAACATAAAGAATTGTTTTAAAGATAGTCGTGATTACTCTCAAATGAAAATTGAAACCAGAAAATTGACTTTCAAACAAAATACCATCTTTAACTAGACTACGTTTTCTGGAAAAGATAACAATCAATGCTCTGACAACCTTTGACAGTTATTTTGAGATGAAGCGTTATGTTCTCTTCTTCTGAACTAGACTGCAATACAGGCATGTTTGACTCAAAAGGCCAATAAGAAAAAAAGAAAACCAGAAAAGAAAATGGAAAACAAAGAAATCAAAACAGAAAAATATGTACAAAAGGTGTATCGCAGATTTTTTAGGTAAAATACCTTTTGAGAGCTTGGCCATTCACCGGGAAGGTGTCTGGCTGTCCCTCTAAATTCTACAGGTGGAAAGAACTGGGACCTAGTTTTTCAGCAATTAAAAATGGTCCCAACCACAGGTTTTGGAACTTAGTATGTTCGCCTTTCCCCTCATGATGTTTGTCCCATTTAAGGACAAGATCACCTACCTCAAAATTCCTGCCTGAGGCCGAAATGGAATCGAACTAGCTTTTGACAATAAGTTGATGTTGATCTAGTTTTTGTTTTTTTTGAGCCCTTACTTCTTCTAACTTCAGCAAAGCATTAACCTAACTTTCCAAAGGAGGAAAATATTCTTCCTGAACCTTCTATGATAACTATAGAGATGGAATAAGAACATGCGGTGGAACAATTGCTTCCCTACCATAAATGAGAAAAAAGGGGGAATTACCAAAAACAATTTTTGGAGTTACCCTATCAGCCTAGATTGCATTGAATAGTGCATTATGCCAGTTTTTGTGGTTTTCAGAGACAGTCCTCTTGATGATATTGATCATGTTTTTATTGGTCGATTCTGCCAAACCATTTCCTTGGGGGTAATAGCTGGAAGAATACTTTAGTTTTATTTATTTTTCTAAAGCAAAAGCACTCATTTTGAGAGACAAAAAATAGGAAGCATTATCGAACACTAGACATTCACGAATACCAAAACGAGTGATAATGTTTGAATTAAGGAAGGATATTACCTTACTGGTGTTTACTACTTTTAATAGTGTGGCCTCAGACCATTTGGTGAAATAATCTGTCGCTGTAATGATGTATTTATGCTGCTACGAGGAGGTGGGGTTAATTGGGCCTATAATGTCAAGGCCCCATTGCTAAAAAGGGAAATCCATCGAGACAGGTTGCAACAGGAATGCTGAATTTTGAACTCGTCCAGAATCCTTTTGACAGATTACACACTTGCGACATAACACATAGGCATCTTTGAAAACAGTGGGCCAGTAATACCCTACCCTTAATACTTTGTGGGCAGTGGTATCTCCACCGAAATGCCCACCATCTTCCCCTGCATGTAATTATGATAAGACTTTGTCTTCTTCATCTCTTTCCAGACAACGCATAAGTATTCCATCAAAATTTTGGCGAAACAAAATACCATTCACCAGCTGGAAAGGTGCAGATTTTAATCTCAGCGCTCTCCTTTTTTTTGGATCAAGGTGATAGGGAGCTAATCTGTGTATTAGATAAAACTTGATGTCATCGTACCAAGGACTTGTAAGATTTTGTACACAGCAGATTTGATTTTGATTATGTTGATCTCCAATTAACATATCGGTTTGATTATGTTTTTCTATAGCTAAATCAACAACTAATTTACATAAACCTTGGCCCTTAACAATTTGTGTTGGAGTGATATCAAGGTCATATTCTTGTAAGGATGTGACCCAGTTTTCCCGTTTCTCACCCAATTCTTTTTGTACTAACAAATTTCTGACACCAGGGTAAGGAACAATGACTTTTGTCCTAGATTTCAATAGATAAGATCGAAAATGTTTTACTTGTTTAAAAATAGCGTAAGCCTGCTGATCTACTGTTGGGTAATTAAGCTCTACTCCCTTAAAGGCTGAACTCATAAAGGCAATAGGAACTACATTGTTTTCAACATTCTTTTGGGTTAGCATAGTGGCATAAGACCGATCAGAGGCAAACGTGTAGAGAGTGAAATCTCGCGAAAAGTCAAGGCTCATTAGGGATGGAGCCTCCACTATGGCCTTTTTTATTGAGTCAAAATATTGACTTTCTAGAAGTCCCCAATGGTATTGCACATCCTTTTTTATTAAGTTTTGTAATGGCCTGACCATTTCTGAAAAACTTGGGACAAACCTTCTAACAAAATTTATCTGCGCTAAAAAAGATTGCATAGACTTTTTGGAAGAGGGGAGGGGAAGTTTTGAAATCAATTGAGTTCTTTCAAGGTCAATGATCATCCCTTCATTAGATACAATGAATCCAAGCAGCTTGCCTTGTTCCACTGCAAAGGCAGATTTTTGGGGATTTAGAGAGATGTCATACTTATGACATCGTTGTAGAACAGATCTTAGATGAGCTAAATGATCTCCTTTATTCTTTGAGAAGACAGTGACATCATCTATATAGACTACTATAGATTGATTGATTAGACTGCGGAAATTGATATACATCACTCTCTGAAAAGTGGCACCGACATTTATAAGCCCAAAGGTCATCTTTCTATAGGCATAGGTACCCCATGGAGTACAAAAAGTGGTTTTCAGCTGGTCTGGGGGAGACATTAGGACTTGGTTATACCCTGAAAAGCCATCTAATAGTGACAATCTTTAAGAATTGGATAGTTGTTGGAGAATTTGTTCCATGGGAAGAACAGGGTAGTTGTCTTTGTCAGATGCTCGGTTTAAATTTCAAAAATTGACACATAGTCGGATTTCGCCACTTTTCTTCCTTACAGGGACAAGATTAGAGACCCACTGTGTATGTCTTACCAGGAAGATTGTCTTAGCATTCAAAAGTTTGTTTAGTTCTTTCTTGATAGTTGGTTCAAGTTTTGGGTGCATCTTTCTTAACTTCTGTTGAAAAGGTTGAGTCTGGGGTTTCATGGGAATAACGTGTTGTATGATGTTAGGATCGAAGGTTTTTAGATCATCATATGTCCAAGAAAAGACATCCTTAAATTCATTAAACAACTTAATAAATGTTGACTTTTCTTGTTGAGAACATCCCATTCCCAAATTGATGCATTGTGGATTATCTTTAGTTCCTAGATTTACCTTTTCATGGGTCAAGGAAGAACTATTGGTTTTACAATTTACTGATTTTCTGAATTTATCATGCAAATCATAAAAATTTTATAATATTACCACAGATTTTGGGATAGAATTTACCAGATCCGATGTTGATTGAGGAGATCTTGGGTCTGATATTACCGTAAAATCGCAAAGGTCTTCGTCATGGGTACCTTCATCGATAACTGCACCTTGGAAAGTATCTTCCATGTGCAAAAAAATAATGATTTGTTGATCGTCATTGAAAACTCTCCAATTAGTGATGTTGTCTGGGATGGATGGTTTGAAAAACAACTCGACAGAAAACATGTTTGGAGAAAGGCCTTCTGCGGGAACAAGTTTAGAAGCGACATTAGCCAACAAGTCAGCCTAAGAATTATTCAATCTTGGAATAGAATTAATGTTAAATGCAGAAAATTTGTTCATTAGATTCCATACCTCAGCTTGATAAATTTTCAGGTGTCGAGATAGGGAATGAATGGAGTTTCTTACCTGTCTGACCACAATTTTTGAATTGCCAAAAACCATTAAATTCTGGACTCTTAAATCTAGTGCCTTTCTAAGACCTTGCAGGAGCGCCTTGTATTCAACTATATTACTTATGCATTCAAATTCTAATCGGCAAGCGATCAAAGTTTTGTTACCTGCTGGATCGATGAGCACACATTTTACACCGACTCCTTATTTAGATTTGGATCCGTCGAAGTAAAGAGAGGAGATATGATTCTCATCAGCTTTATGTGACACCTTAGAGAGAACTCTTGACTGTGTGCATGTCATGAGTTTGGATTGTTGTTCCAGGTCAGTAATGGTAGAAGTTTCAGCCACGAAGTTGCCGAAAAATGTGTTCATCTCCTGCATTTTGGGTGAATTGGCAGAAGCAGTAAATGTTTCATTAGGATCATTTAAATCATTTACCGTAATCTTGAGGTAACACTCACGATTGATCTTAATTCTGTTAGGCTTTCCATTCTCTACAGCCACAAATGAGACCAATCTGTCACAAAGTAACCATGTAGCTGTTCGGACCAACCCATACTTAAAAATAAGCCATATACTTCAGGGATATCAATGACAATAATATCAATAATCTGGTGGACTTTAGGATTAGATGATAATGTGATAAGGACATTTTTTAATTCACCTATTACTTTAACATTGGTCTGATCAAGATGAATAATTTTCAAACTGGAAGGTTGAACTCCAGCATTGAGTTTTTGGAAAACAGACTAAGGAATTACGTTTGACGATGCACTAGAATCTACCATACAATTATGTACATTCCTATTGAAAATTTCAAAAGTCAACAAAAAGGGTGGGACATTTCTGTGAGTCTTAACAGCAGAGGTTTGTTGGTTTTTAGTCGCAGCCCCTGAAACTATTTTATCTACATTTGTTATGCTTTTTACAACAAGGTCTCTTTTATCAGAGGATTCTAGTGTTGTTTTAATAGAGACCTTTTGAGGTGTTTTAGGGTTGTTTTCTGCAAATTTATTGTTGTTCAGATTGTTGTTTTTGTTGTTTTCTGCAATATTCTGAAGCATCTTTTGCAGAAAAAAATGAAATTTCAATAACTCATAAATATAAATATTAGCTCTAAGTTTTTTGAGATCCTCAATCAAATCATATTCTAAACCTGGAGTGGCTAAATTCTATTTAGTTTCAATTTGTTTAAACTATTTTTGAGGTGCATTAGTTCTAATTTCATTAGAGGATTTGTTTGTTGTTTTACTTCTGGTATTGTAAGGATGCACCATTTCAAAATTGGCTTGAAAGATACTATCTGAAAAATGCCTGAAGATGTTGGGAGAGGATTCATCCTCTTCTACTATTTCATGTTCAACCACATCTTCATAAATCTTGGGGGGAACTAAGTTATCATGTGCTTCCAGAATTTTATGGATAGCAAACTGAAGGCTTTCTAGATTTAGGCCTTCAGAGTTTGAGTTATGCCAGTTTGTGAAAAAAGGATTTCTAAAAGGGGGTTTGTAAGACCCTTTGCTTGAAGAAGCTTCTTCTGCTAATCTCCTTAAATCTATAACCTGATTTGACAACTTCTGAATGAACTTGTGTAAACTTTCCAGATATGAACTGTCTGATTGATTTTTGGTTTGGGGACGTCTAGGAAGAATTTCTATTTTCTTCTTGGAAGATGAGGTAATCTCTGCCTCGTTACTGATATTGTTTTTTAGGCTTATAATATCTTTCTCAATTTGGCTTGCCTCCTCAAAGGCTTCAAATAATGTTGCTTTCTTAGACCTTTTTACCCAAATTGCTATGTTCTGGTGCAGGGCTTTGGTGTAGTATGCGACAATAAGATTTTCAGAAGGCATTGAATCGGTGGGGATTCAATTCTTTAATGTTAAAAACCTTTGATTAAATTCTTTTATTTTTTCCTTGGGGTTCATCTTTAAACTGGAGAGTTCCATGACTAAGACTTCGGGAGATTTTTCGTCTCTGAATTTCTCAAGGAAACAAGATTCGAATCTATCCCAAGATACAATGGTGTGGGGTTGTTGGGAAAAGTACCAGGTAGAGGAATTGCTTTCAAATGTGTATGGAAAAAGTCTACATACTACGTCTTCGTGTTCTACGCTTCAGAGTCTAATGGATAACATGAATTTTTTAATGTGATCCTCAGCGATCTACTCAGAATATGGATTGAATTTAGGGATCCATTTCTCCAGATGTTTAGGCAAAGGATGTTGGGGTCTAGGTATGGCCACAACATCTTGATCTAGCCAAGGTCTGGTGGGATTGTTTGGATTTTCCATAGGTGTGGTTGGTGTCAAAGGCTGAGATGAAGAAATTCCTTCCTTCGATGACTCTTCTCCTAAAGAGGAGGGATATGAAGGCAATGGTGATGGTGGGATACCAGATCCTCTGGCTACAAGAGTGAAGATGTGAACTGGATCTATCAGATTTAGGGTAAGACCAATGCCTTTAAGTTGCTCTCTAATATTAGAAAAATCTAGGGTTGATTCAATGGCCGACCTGGTTGTCTGATATAGGCCAAATCATCGTGTGTCCTTAGAAGTGATTGACGAACAATTTCTTGTACGTCGGCCCCCGAGGGGTTTGGTGTTACTAGTTCAATGGTAATCTATGGATTTTCATTTGATGTGGTTGTTGTTTGAGAGGTAATGTTGTCGTCAGAATGACTTCTTGTTACTATAGGTGAGCAGGTGTGGGGGGGAGGAGCCTTGCGACCTCCATGTGCCATCAATAGTGTTCAGGCTCTCCTTCTAGCACCATTTGTTGACAATAAAAAATGATCGCTCGCCAATTGGAAGAATGAGTTCAGTCTGGGGTTGTCTAATTAGCCCAAGCCATTTGGTATGACTTGTTCTGATGGGTTTAATGGCTCTGTTCACCAATCAAAAAGTCCTAAAAGAAACAAATAAATAAATAAAGGAAACAAATAACTAACTAATTACTAATCACTGATATATATGTGTACACGTATGTATATAACTATTTTAAATAATATTTACACAACAGATATGTTTCTCTAATTTATGTGCATGTTATACAACTTGTGAGTTTTAAATTGAACTTATGGAAATCTATGAAAAGATGGGTCTTTTGATAAAAATAGATAAAGAAAACAAAAATAAACTATTTCTTTTGTTTTTTGTTTTTTTTTTATCTCTATGTATCTGTAAGATTAAATATCAAACATACTATGGAAAAAGAATATGTAGGTAGTGAAAACCAGACCACATATAAGAGTTTTGAAAATAAACAAACAAATAAAAGAAACAAACTAACCTATTAATGAGTTGATCAGTATGTATCGGACGTCTGTATGATCATGAATTGTCCATCCAGTCTATCCACGAGATAAATCTGTAGAGAACCTTTACGATGTTCGAAATAAATGCCTAACAGTATATCGACTACTGGATTTTGATGATAGAACGACAAGATGCAAATAATAACTGTGATGTTTATGACTGTAGGCAATTATACATAAGATAAATCTAATTGTAACACCTTCTTTTAATCATTCAACCACATTAAGATAAACCTTATCATTTGAATTGAACGATCAATCACTATTTTCATATAACTAAAGCATAAAATTGTGGACTGTATGAAAGAAATTATCTTGATGACATAATAATCTGTGAAGACTAAAGCTATCAACAATTATTGAATTATAAAGATAAACAAACCATAGACAACAACAATATTTACAGATAGCTAAAGAAGAAATGTAAACATATGTTCTATCGAAATTTTTGTATAAGATGTCCACCTTCAGCCTCAGGCCAAGATGATTTGGTTACAAAAAATAATGAGTCTTTAAAGCCTTCATAAAGGTAATTGTCTCATCTTCTGAGATCAGATATTGATTACAAAAATAGAGAGGGGCATATAACCACCCAGATCATACTAAATCTTCTAAAGATAAAAACCGTTTATTACTATTTATACAAAAAGGATCATAGATATGGATAACAAGCCCCAAAAATGTTTCAGATTACTTGGTCACCATGAACTCCTAGATATCCTAAAAAGAAAAGATAAAATAGAGAAATTTAGATACATATTTAACCATAATTTTGCAAATTTCAAATTAGAAAAAGACTAGCTACAGAATCTGTTGATTTTGTAGCTAGTCTATTTAAAAAAAAAAAAAATCTAATCTATTCAATAAACAAAATAATCTAATTTATTTTAATAAACAAAATATAACACTATTTTAAGACAAAAGGAAATATTACCTCTAACTGTAAAATCAAATCATATCACATGATCTCAGAATTTATTATTGTTGTTGCAGTCTCAACATTTTTTAAAATGACATTCCCTATAGTTTGCATGCATTTCCCTTGTTTCTGAATGATAGACTGGAGGCTGCGAATTTCATTCTTTAATGGGTCGACTTGGTCATTAAGGGTTTTGATCTGTGATAGTAAAATAGGTATATCGGTGTAGTACTTGTCAATCCAGAAAAGAAAAGCTTCACATTGTGTTTGTGTGACAGTCACTTGAGAATTCCCATGGTTGTGCACCGGAATGTCCCCAACATGGACTGTAGATTTGTTACCCAACTTAATACCAGGAAACCCTTCACTATGTTTTAGATAAGGCGGTAGATTGTCCACGAAGTTGTAAGACTGATCGAGGTCTGGTTGGAAAGAAAGAGGGTCTTATTCAACAAGAAATCTATCAATTTCAAAATATGAACTCTCATCGATCTTGATCATCTTGATCGATCTCACATGAGGGTTTGACGTGTTTCGGAGCTTCCTTGAAATCAACCTTCCAGCTCTCTTATTTTTAAAACACAAATCAACATTGCCTTTAGACATTTTGCCTATAGGTCTGTTTGAATTTTTGACAGAGTCATTAGGCTGTGCAACTTGCTCATGGGCCTGCTCAACAACTTTTGGGTCAGGTAAAGGCTTGTTGTGGGTGGTCGTAACACATGCCTAGGTAGATGAGGGGAGTTCTATAGGATAGACTAAGGTTTCCTCAATCACAGGCTTGTCAACCTCTTCAATGTTGAGGATAGCGAAACCATTTCTGGTTAAAAATGAATCGTAATCATCGTTCTGCAACTTCAATTGATGTAAAAGCATAATTCTTATTAAACTGTGGTGGAAAAGGCTCAAATCCAAATGTTGATTTTTATACCTCTTAGCCATTTTGTAAAGTCTTCTCCACAGATAATAAGGCATGTTTAAAGGAAACCCTATGAAATTCATGAGCAGACGCAGATGATAAAGAAACACAAGACCAAAACAATGTTCACAAGTGACAAATTGTTTCAACACTGCAAGCAGAACATGCCATTGGTATTTCAGTAAGGACACTAGCATACCTTTGTCACAGCCATTGATCTTCCGAGATGTAAAGAAAAGACTCCATGGAACCTCTTCTACCTTAGCATTCTTGAACCACTTCTTCCCACTCACAGGGAGTCCTATTTCTTGTCTTAAAAAGTCCTCTATGACTTTGAGTTGAATGTCCCCCACCTTAGCTCTACATCCATCGAATGAGAGAGAGAATTCCTAAGCATTCTGTAGGTTGAAACCCTGTAATTTTTCAAGGAAAACGAGCCAACCATTACCCTCGAGATCCTCTCTGGCATCATCGCATAGGAGAAAGGTATGAGTGTCGTTAGGTTTGACTCTAACAACCGGAGCCATCTCAACATCTACAGGAAATCACCCAAACAGTGTGTATGGAGGGTTTGTAAGAGCAGAAAAGAGGTATACTCCAACCCCGAAAATCATCAATAGTATGTGGTGTATGAGCAGAAAATTCATAACAAAAAGGTAGGAATTGTTTGAAATGAATGTGAGGGTTGTTGCAAATCCCAAGACCAAGCTTAGAAATGATGGGTTGACTTTAATCATATTTCCACCTCTCATAAAGTACAAGCCACAACCAGAGCATTAAAATAAAAATGAGTGCATAACCTAGTGGGTTCGGTCATAAAGTTTGGGAGAATGAAACTTGTAAACCAAAACCTAGTGATGAGGGAACATATGACCAAGAACCATATAAAAACATATCAATGCTCAAATTAAAAGGTCCTTTGTTGATACCAAAAACAATCCATAAGCATGCTTGACATTTGAGGAATCAAAACAAAAAGAATAATCTTCATAGCAAGGAACAAGGCTTCATTAATAAAAACTGTAGAGCAATTTTGTCTTTTATAAACCTTTCAAATAGAGTGGTAACACAGTCGTAAGCTTTAATTCTTCATTTTCATGCTTTTAGTCATGAATGAAGCATGAAAACAAAAAACGCTAGGAAAAAATTAAAACTTACAAATGTCATTTCGTAAATCGCTTATGAAGAACAGATAAATGAACGACTCCAGTTAGGCAGCTACATAGATAATTTATTTGATATAAAAATTTAAAAATATGTTGGACTTCCAACACTTACCTATTAGATCTATACACTGCAAGTGTTACTAACTTCGTTGTCAAAGGTATTAAGTTTGCAGCCATACACCAGAAAAACACTGTCAACTCTCAATCGTTGTATGAAGGATCAAATTCTTCATCATAAGAGGTGTATGAAAACGTTGCTACTAACAGTCATACAAAGCAAAAAATTATCCAACCACTTAGATAGTCAAATAGCAACAACCAATCGCTCCCATTCACAACATCAAATGCAAATAAATTCATTGCTCATTAAATAAGGAGACTGTGTCAACATAATGATTTTCTCTCTAGGAAGTTCGTGGGGTCACTGTTTACTAAACAAAGGGAGGTCACTACCCATTAACACTAGAGGCTATTGTGTAAAACAATATGCAAGGATTAATGATGTATAGACTATATAAAACACTGGCAATGTAATCAATGGCAATCACAAATTTCAGGTAAACTCGTGGTCCCATTATTCAATGCGTAGAGTTATTACCTGTAACAACCCTCCTAGCTAAGGACATCTACTCAGTCAACCGGTGAATTTTTTTTTGTTTTTTTAGTTTGTTACAGTGTGTGCGCGTGTGTAGATGAAACAACCCCCTTGACTCTAAGTCACAACTTGAACCAACAGGACGCAAGTAAGACGAACACAATCAAGATGACCCGGCCTATCATAGTGACAACAAGAAGCAAATGCCCCGAACAGGAGGTGGGCAACTATTGGCGATAGGCAGAGACAGACACCAGGGGTTAGGCACAGTACGGTCACAGAATCGAAGAAATCCGTCAGTATAGTTGCAGTAGTGGAACTGTGCCTTTAAACATCCCGAGACTACTGATACAGCTCAGAAGGTGTCGCAAGAGTGGAACTGTGCCTTTAAACAGCCTGAGACTCTTGATACGGCACCGGATTCCTTCCACCGGATTACGTACAGACATACATACTAAGTTGCAAGAGGAGTCTATATCCCTGCCCGACACAGACCGACTACGCAATACAAACACCAAGTACTACGAGATCAGGGACGACACGACCTCTACGGGAG
>JZKD02S2077700.1:131328-164426 GCA_000966675.3 Picea glauca | reverse complement strand
TTGCAACTAAAGTCTTGAGTCTAGTTCTATTTTAGAACTAAAGTGTAATGTTGAGTTGCAACTAAAGTCTTGAGTCTAGTTCTATTTTAGAACTAAAGTGTAATGTTGAGTTGCATCTAAAGTCCTGAGTCTAGTTCTATCTTAGAACTAAAGTGTAACATTGAGTTGCAGCTAAAGTCTTAAGTCTAGTTCTAAGTTCGAACTAAAGCATGTCAGTCTCATGTCTAGTTCTAAAGTTTGAACCAAAGTGTAATGTTGAGTTGTAACCAATCTCAAGTCTAATTCTAAGTTCGAACTGAAGTATAAAGTTGAGTTATGACTAATGCATGCAATCAGGTTACTATTTCGAGCTTCTCCTCTTCCCCTCTTCAGCCTATATAAGAAGAGGTTGAACCCTCTCTTCAACAAAGTTTTGCAATACAGTTTTGCAACACAATTTTGAAACAGAGTTTTCATATGCAGGTTGAGGGTGAAGTAATAGAGGAGCACATCAGTGATAAAGAGGCAACATATCAAAGGTGTATTTCAGCAAGGTCTTGTACGTCTTTGTCAGGTTAGAGTCATCTTGGAAAGATCTTTGAGAGAAGTACATTCATGGTGGATATTTGTAAGAGATCTTACATTATTAATGCAATAAAGAAATATTGTTTGCTGGGGTTTTTCTCCCTGTACAGGGTTTCCCCAGGGTATATGTGTTGTTGATATGCATGTTTACTTATCTACATAATTATTTCTATTTGATTATGATTTGAAATTGTTGAAGTGTATTAAGCTGGAATCAAAGTATTGAAGAGAATAAAAGAATTAATCCGCATAAGAAATCAAGCTCATAATTTAACAAAGGTTCCAAGAAGATCTATCATGAAATCATAAAAAGTAATATGACTATTATTTTAATTTATGAGAGCATAATGGCCAATTTCATCTCTCAAAACCTATTCGATCATCTTCCTTGTTGAGTTATCTTTCCAATGAGGTAAAGTTTGTGTAAATTTGACTACCAGATATCAAGTTATGGATTCTAAAAGTTCATCGCTTAGCAGTCATTCAGTTAACCCACATGTTAATCTTAGCCCTTGATCTAATTTTGTTTTTCCCTCATAATAATTTTACTTTTTTTTCATAAAATTTTAATCCCACATGCATGGGACTCTTGGAGAATCAATGATATATATTAAAAAGGTGTATTGTACACCTAGTGTGAGTTAATAGGATACTTTGGAGACTTTAGAATTCGACCTTCCCTTAGAAATTGATTGACTAATTAATATTTTAATAACCAGTCAATATCCACCTCATGCCCAGTCAACATGTTGAATCAATGGTCCAAATGTCACCATGTTTCTTCGCGTGATAGGTCAATAATTTTCCACATTTCATATCTCCATTTTTTTCCACGTGTTTCCATTAGTTAGGTGCCTTGTATCATGATACAATTGGTTGTTATGTGTCATTATATAAGTTTTTTTCACGTGGATTAATTCAATTGGTTAATCAATATTGGAGGAAACTTAAGGTAAAGTGGTAAAGTTGGTGAGGAAGTGAACAAGAGAGGAGGAATAAGGAGAAATATGTGGGGAAGGTGAGGGAGAAGACGAAGTGTGGATGCAGAGTGAGGGATGAGGAGTGAGGGGGGAGTGTAGGTCTGAATGGATGAGTGGAGGAGGTGAAGAAATGATTAAGTATTGGAAAGGGAGTGAGGGAATATAAGTGATGTTGATCAGGGTGAGAGAATGAGGGGTAAGGGGGGATGTGGGGGTAGCCCCACATGAGTGTAGGTATGAAAGAGAGGAGTGAGGGGAACGAGAGAATTACTAAATATGGGAAAAGAGGAAAGGGGAGGGAGTAAGGGGATGAGTGAAAGAGGATGCAAAGGTATATATAATTTAGGGTAGAGATGATGTTAGGGTATCCCTGCAAGAGTGTATTCCCACAAGAGTGAAGTAAGGGAAAAATTATAAGTATAGAAAAGTGGAACCAAAAAAAATATGTTTGTTTCGAAGAGTATAATCATGGTTCCGATAATATCTTAGTTATGTTGCACATGGAAAAGTGCACCTTTTTTGGGAAGTTAGACAAAAACCTAGATATCGCGAGCATACGAACTTGTATTTTGAATCTAAAAAATGCATGACGAAGCTAATACTGATTGATATACAATGAATTGATAATATTTCAAAATTTCCTTCTTGTGATATTGATTTTCTTTTTGTTATTCAAAGAGGGGGGAAATCTAGGTGGTCAAATTTTTTGATCAACATCTAGCTCCAACTGTGGGATAGTGACCCCCTATGGGTTGTTGAGAATCCAAAATATTGGTTTGGTTTCCTTCTCCATTGGGCTATGGAGTCATCTTAAAAATAAATTATTGTGCTTGCTTTTCCATTAAGTCATCTTCAAACATTTCCTCCATTTAGAAAATTCTTTATCGTGAAAAACTTTGACTGTAGAAACAAACTATGTATGAACTAGATCTACCTACCCTATGTTACTTGAAGGAAAATGACACTTTCAAGTGTAAGTAAATTTCCAATTCAACCATTCAAGCATCCAATTGATCTATGGAATGATCTCCGGAATTTCACAAGATGTCATGGCTACTACCAAAAAGTAAAAAAGTATGACCAAACCATACTGAAGTAAAAGGAGCCGAATATGACCAAAATTTTATTGCATTGCTTGGCTAACAATTCTTTGTAACCATGTTTCAATAAAATCAACTCTCGATGATTGCTCATGAAAGTTGTAATCTTTATTTTGACGAGAAGTTTCCCACTTGAAAATACTTTTATCTTTCTTCTTATCCTCAACCACATTCAATATCTTTGATTCATCAACTATGTTTTGAAAGCATTATTCCTTCATGTAGTGATCATGTTTCAATTGTGAGGTTGCAAAGATAATTTTTTGTTGAACAATGGTTGGAATTGTAATCTGTCTTTTTTTTTTTATCAACAACTTCATTATCTTCAGAAATAAAACATATCACCCATGGATCCTCTTGTTGTAAGTCCCCTTCATTTGATTCTTGGACGACATTTTCTTCATTAAACTCAAATTCAGATGAGAAATCCTTATCATAAAAATCTGATATAAAGTGATGATTACTTCTATTTATCCAATGTAAACATTTTTTTTGTGTTTTGGTATAAGTTGGTTTTGATATTTGAAAATCTAGTGCAAAATTTTCATCATGATTATATTGAATGAAATCCTTGTACACATCAAATGGAAGTTCTTCAAATTCATCTTTAATTTCATGAAGATCATCAATTTAAAATTGAACACATGAGAGGTTGAAATTTCCCTCCAATGCAACATATAGAGTACGATATCCTTCTTGAATTGGAACTTTGGGATTCTCATTTTCTATTTCAAGACTAAGATCTGGAAAACAAAGTTTACATCTTTCATCAAGTCTTTCTTCTAAATTCATTCCTCTATTGTCTTGGAAAACTATGGGGGGATTTAATAGGTTAGCACTGATTTCATGAATGTTTCTTTCAATGACTTGAGCTTGCTACATTAACTCTTTCTAGCTACACTTTCCCTCTTGCTTCAATAAAAATACAATATTCACGGGTAAGGAATTTTCAAAGCAATTAAGAATGATAATTTCATTTGGAAATATTTCTTTAGGAATCTCATGAATAACTTTCATAAATCTGAAAGTGAAATCTATTACTGTCTCTTTCTCATTCATTTTGATTTCAACCAGCTTCAAGAAAAGAGTATATGGATCTTTTCTTGGGAAATATTTTTTGACAAATAAATTTTCTAGTACCTCCCAATTAGTGATGGTTTCAGACAACAACGAATAAAATCATTCACTAGCATTTTCCTTTAGATTCAAGACAAATAACCGTCATGCAACAATATTTTCAGCCATGTTATCCCCCATTTATAGGGATAACTAAGGAGATGATGTCTTGAGGCCCTCAAGTTGCATATAAGGAGTGTCGATGAATAGATCATCTCATGATGTACACTTACATAGATGGAGACCCACTTCACCACCATACTTGTCCGGTTCATCGTGTTAACATCCACCACATCAACATATTTTCGGATGACAATGGATCGTTCTCCATGAGGTACAATTCAGGTATTGTGGTAAGTTTCACTTTAATACTTGAGGCATTTGAGTATGTTGCATTTAAAGTTTCTTTTGATTATAGAATGTCTACCTGGAAATTATGATATTTTCCCTATTTCACCTTGGTGGTTGACATTGTGCCCTAGTAAATAGTCACCCTTGTGGAAAGGTTTGCTATTGGGTAGTCTCATTGATGAGTCTTCTTACCATTCTCCATCATACTTATCAATTTTCAAACTTCGTCCTTTACATATCCTTATCTTTTGGGATTTTCGGGTGTACTGAACCAAGAAGGGATTGTACCTCATTTCATGGGAACAAGGGGTTAAAGGACCAGACAGAATGTACTGAGAAAATGATAAAAATAAAAATTATAACCTTCTATATGCTCACACAAAGAGGTATTGAGAAAAATGAAATGTTTCTTTTAAAATTATTGACCTGCAAAAGAAAGTTTCACATATATAAATGCCCCACTTGTTGAGGGATCCACACAAGTGCGGTATACCATCTAATTTAAACATATGGAAATCTGTGTACATATATATTTAAGTGACATTGTGGTACTTATTTAAAGTCTTATTCTACCCAATTGCAGTACCCAATTGTTTTCAACTTTAATAAATTTATGGCAATAAATGGTCTTGGAAAAAGGATTTATTGAAAAAGAAGGGAGGGATAGCAGTAAAACCTGAGAAGATAAACGAAATTGAAGGCTGGACAACACCAAAGAATGTCTCAGAGGTGAGATCATTCATGGGACTTGCATGTTATTATAGAAGATTTATTTATGTATTTTCAAGAATTGCACATCCAATCACTTATTTACAAAAGAAGGGTGTGAAGTCTGAGTGGACCTATGAATGTAAGGAAAGTTTTCAAAACTTGAAGAATTTATTGACAAGTGCACCAATATTGAATATTGTTGATCCAAATGAATATTTCATTGTGCGCATTGATGCATGAAAGGAAGGGCTAAGTGGAGTGCTTACCCAAAATGGGCATGTGATATGCTACGATTCGAGGAAGTAAAAGGAACATGAGAGGAACTATGTAACATATGATTTATAATTATCAACCATAGTTCATGCCTTAAATATGTGGATGAATTATCTTATGGGAAAAATATTTGAGTTTAGGATAGACAATAGTGGTTTGAAATATTTTTTTGGACAACCAACTTTGAATGCCAAGCAAATTAGATGGTTGGAATTCCTCAATGAGTATGACTTTGATATAATTCATATCAAAGGAAAAGAGAACAAGGTGGATGATGCACTCAGTAGGAGGGTGCATGAGATGCATGCTACAACCATTATCATGTACAAATATTATTTTAAGGACAAAATTTTGGAAGCTACAAAATCAAATCAGCATCATATGCAAACTCAAGAAATATTATAGCAGGGTAATTTGCAGCAAAAAATTAAAGATTGTGAGTTGAGAGAGGATAGAATCCTCATGTACAGGGGTAGGGTATATGTGCCTGAATCTCAGGAGCTGAAAAATATGGTGCTGAGAGAAATGTATAATGTGCCTTATGTTGGGCATCCAAGATACTAGAAAATAATTGCAGTTTTAAAGAGTCAATATTTTTGGCCTAGTATGAAGAAAGAGGTGGTTGGTTATATAGCCAAATGTCTAGAATGTCGGAAGGTGAAGGATGAGAACATACATCAAGCTATATTTCTATAGCCATTTCTCATTCTTGAGTGGAAATAGGAAGTTGTGACAATAGATTGTATCACTAAGTTGCCTAGAATAATGAAGTAGTATGATTCCATCATGTTGGCGGTGGATAAGCTAACTAACTATGTTCATTTTATTCTAGTGAAGCTAATTCACAAGAAAGTTAACATTGCAAAGATTTACATGAGAGAAATTTTCAGGCTACATGGTGCAATTAAGGAAACTTTTTTTGACAAAGATCCCAAATTCATATCAAATTTCTAGAAGGGATTATTTAAAGGATTTGGGACAAATCTGAATTTTAGTATAGCATATCATCCAGAATCAGATGGGAAAATAGAGAGGATCAATCAAATTATTGAGTATATGATGAGGATGTGTGTGATGGATAAACCATCAAAATTGGAAGATTATATACATTTAGTTGAGTTTTCTTATAATAATGGGTATTGGGTATGTTTAAAGATGAGCCCATTTGAAGCATTATATCTCATAAATTGCAACACACTAGTGAATTGGGATAACCTAGTAGATAGAGCAGTATTTGGGTCGGAATTTCTCAAAGAAATGGAAGAGTAGATGGTGAAAATAAATCAGAATTTAAAGGATGCTCATGATAGATAGAAAATTTATGTAGACAAAGGAAGAACACATAGAGAATTTAAAGTGGGTGAACATGTTTTATTGAAAGTGAAAGCTAAGAAGAGTTCACTTAAATTGGGGAGTTCTCCAAAGATGGAAGAAAGATATTATGAACCAATTGATATCCTGGAAAGGATTGGTCTCGTTGCACACATGTGTGTATTACCTGCATTCATGTGCATTCATAATGTATTCCATGTGTCTTGGCTTAAAAAGTATGTGTTTGGTGCTAATCATGTAATTGATTGGAATGTGATTCAAGTCGATTAAGAGGGAGACTTCCAGGTACATCCAGTGTGCATATTGGAGAGGAAGGTCAATGTGCTATGGGATTGATCCATCCAACTGGTAAAGGTACAATGGACCTTCTACGGTCTTGTTGACGCAACATGGGAGCATGAGAATGCCATGCGAGAGGAGAACCCACACTTTTTTGGATATTTTTAAAGAATTTTGTTTGTACATGTGTATATAATGCATTGAGTGCAATGCATAAATAAGGGGGAAGGGAATTTAATACCCATAGGTTGAACCCCAATTTTAAAGACACATATGTTTTATAGGTTGGTGAGACAAGATGTTTTTGTCTAGAGAACATTTTTATATATGTTTCAAGGCTAGAGTGCATGTTTGATTTAGGCCAGGGAGCCTATGAGTGGAAAGGCCAACAAACCTAAAAAATGCAAATTGTAAACAGATTCATGTATATTAATAAAATACATCATTGTTGCAGGTCAAGTCAGATGAAAGAGTATGGGGGGATAGGACTCCATGAGAGGGAAAGGGGGATATGGGCTTGAGAAAATGGGATAATTCAAGGGGGGCTTAAGCCAAGGAATAAAATAATATTGTTCATAATTCCTAAAGTCTTGTGATATAATTTTATCCAAAGTTCCTAAGGGAAGGGAACGAATTACGAAGTGGATTCAAAGGCAATTCCTAGAGTGACAAGTGTCAAGATCACAACATGAAAATATAATGTTGGAAACTTAGTGTAATTCCCATCGTTTAATCATTCACTCAATCATTTGATTCTATCATTCATAACTTTGTGTCAAGACCAGGAATTGACATATTTTTTACTTCATTTCCCTATATTGTGAACCACTAAAAGTCTCATTAATCCTTATATGTGACCATTTATTGCCTACCATAGCCATTTTATTTACAAAGGTTATATGGATTAGATTTCCTATGTTATTATTGTTTATATGATAAAATTAGAATATATTATGAGTGTTTTTGTCTTTATTTGAAATAAGGGTGCTAACCATAAACTTTCAAGAAGTGATTCCAATAGATTTCGAGATTGATTACTCTTGAATAAGGAATGAAGGGTTTGTTTTGAAGTTCATGACACTTCATTTCGAGGAATATAATTCAACTTTAGAAGAGACCATATGGACAAGGACACATAGGGAATATAGGGACATTTCTAGCTTGGTTATGGCTGCCCACAAATTTCTCTCTTGAAATTTGTGGGTTGTTGGCATATTTTATATTTATGTTTGTACATTCATCCTAGTTATCCATTTTTTCTTTAATGTGAAGTATTTATAAACCCACATAATTAGGCTTGAATGTAATTAAAAATAGTTTTATTTTGATTCCTATTTTAGCTATAAAAAGACCAATTCCATTTGTGTATGGGGACGAACTGGAGAACTAATATAGACACTATATGAATATAATATATAGCTATTTGTTTGAGATTTTGAGTTCTATTTTATGTTATGAGTAAATTGTGAAAGTGTTGAGTTAGCTTCATAAGGTTTTTGTACCTGTTTTAAGGAGGGCCCACTTCAAATAGGTATTTTGTGTTTTTGTGTATATATACATTTATAATTTTAGTTGTTATTTTATTTTCACTAAGAACTTTGTTTTCTTGTTGTAGATTTCTTGATCAAAAGTAAATTAGATTATTGTTCTTATTCTATTTTCTATACTTTGTTTTTAAATGTGGCATGATACAGGCCTTTGGTTATTTTCTTAGATACCATATTTCAACCTTGCCTTTATTTAATGTTTATTTCTACAATTTATAAATTGAATGAAATGATTATATTTTCATGTCTCACTCCTAGAGAATTAATGGGAACCATTAAAAACCCATGAAAAAGGAAGCCAACAATCATATTGAAATAGTCAAAGTGGTTATTTTATTCCTTGATTTAAAAGTTTTTGTTTTAGTAAGCAAACTAATTAATCTATAGGTTCTTAGTTATGTGAAAATAACACTAGTGTCTTACAAGTTTCAAAAAGAACTCCGGGTTGATATTTAAATGAAGCCTTAAGATAGTTGTATTTCGATCAACATAATTTACTATTGTCACTTTGTTGGGAGGAAGAGTTGTGAAACTGGTTACCATGTAAATCCTTGGTGGTTTGGGTTGAAGAAGAAGGTTGTCAAGATTGTGGAGCATTCTCTCTGGGTGAGGAAATTTCTAGGAATAGGTTTTCCTATATGTTGTCCTAGTGGGTGTTGTAACTCCGTGAGTAGCCTTGTGTTCCAAGTTCCAAACAAATATTATAGTTATTGGTCGACATGTTGTTGAATCTTTGGAAGGGAAGTGGGACAAGTGAAGGATTGTTGAGTAGATAAGGGGTACACTTCTTGACATGGGACAATTTGTGGGGAATGAGAAACTATGAGCTGAGAATTGTTGTTGGAGTTGGTTCCTAGGTATTTCTTTAATTGTGTTTTTTGTCAGACCTTAGTTTTTCTTAGGTAGCCTTTTCCCTAGTGGAGTCATAGCCCCAACTTGGGGGTGACATGTTGTTGATATTTCATGAACAACAAAGTCTATGACCGGGAGGAACATTTCAGGTTTACATCTAGTCAATGATTCTTATTAAGAGATAATTGTTCCTTTATGTGATTATGGTGTTTTCTATTTGTTTATTTATGTTAGTTCTACTATGCTCCTATTGTATACAATTTTTCATGAATTGTATGTTGTTAGGACTACATATCCATTGCATATGTATGACATGGTAATTAACAAATGGTATCAAAGAAAACTTGTGTGTGGTGTGGCTCAACTTGGAGGCTAGGGACATTACAGGGAAATTTATCTTTTATCATCAACATGTTAAGGTTGCAAAGGTATATACATACATTTAGATCACCTTGTTTCTTTAAAACCATGAGTATTGTGGAGAAGTAGAGGCTAGTACTAAAACTTATGACTCCAACCACCAAGAATCCCTAAAAAA
The DNA here is from genome assembly GCA_000966675.3 of Picea glauca. NCBI lineage: Eukaryota > Viridiplantae > Streptophyta > Pinopsida > Pinales > Pinaceae > Picea > Picea glauca. The sequence continues at coordinate 154,783 of JZKD02S2077700.1, read as the reverse complement.
AATTCATTTACATTTTTTGTGCAAAGGGATGGAAATAAGGGTCCACATTAGGATGTTTCCTACCTAGAATAATGAGGATTCCATGGTCATGCTCTAAACCATGTGATGAGGATAATATGTAGGGTGTTTCAAAGACCTAATGATTTTTGTCCAAAACTACCTACAAATCACGATGAATTTATACCCACAAGTTGGATGTCATTGAATTGGACAATGATGTCTGAGTGACCTTTCTTCAAGATATTTTTCATATACTGAGAGTTAATTATTTATAGTGAACCAACTTGGAAACCTTTGTGGGTGTTTTTATGTACATCCTTATTGTTAGTAACATTTCTCATCCGAGGCACAAGAGTATTCAGGATTGCAAATGGCGCGAGGAGCGTTGGGCGCAGCTCACAGAAGAAATCTATTTCGGGCTTAAATCAAGCGAGCGAGCAGTCTGATTTTAACGATCAAGATTCATCCCAAGGGACAGATCAATGGTTGGCGGGAAATCATAGATAGCAGAGTTGCGTCGAGATTAGCGCAAACAGATCGCTCCCACATTGTATGCAGGGAAGAATAGCGACTGTCCATCCAAAGGACGCATGGCGCGAGATCCAGTTATGTCGGCTTTTGGCAGTCGTGAGTTCGAAGGGTGAAAATTCCATATCACTCTATATCGCGAAACCCCGAACCTCGAAGTGCCGATAGCGCCCAAAGTTGGGCCCACAGTATCGGGGGGCGGTCACAACCATCCATCTGAAGTGGACACCTGGCACGCGAATAGGCTTTCCGCCTTTTCGCCCATCGCGGTTTCGAAGCGTGAAGTAACGAGAACGTCTAGGACCTGGGGCCCACGGTAGGGTCGGGTGAATTTAGGACCGTCAGATTTGAAGGACGCGTGGCACCAGATTGAACCGTCTCAGCGTTTCTCTCATCGCGATTTCAAAAGCAAGGATTATCTCCTTCCCATTCGCGAACGCCAAAAGCACCTTGGAAATAAGCACGTGGTCACAGCCCATGGTCACTTGGGGAAAGAAAGGAGCTATGTAAAGAAGGCCAAAGTTGTCGAGTTCAATCACAGAGGGGATCATCATGATGTCCAGGCACCATCGGGTCCGATCTCAACACTGTTTCTCGCTTGGAGTAAATGAAGGCAAGAGCGGGTGGTTGAAACCTCCTTTCATTCATTAAGTATAGGGAATGGAGGGTCTGGCAAGCGGTCTTCTCGAAGAGGTCCTGTGTATCGATTTTTTCAAAGAAACCATGCTGAAGTCCTCGACTCGACAAAGAAGTCTGTGCACGCTAGCCCATCACTTAATGGCTCATCTACCCTCCTTACAGGAGCCATGCGTAATTAAGGTGGCGCTTGAAGAAATATATCAGTACGAGTTTGACTGAAGGGACACCAAGCTTTGGGTGATTAGACACACCTCTTTGAGGTGAATTTTCCTGAGTATATAGACTCATTCTTTGTATTTTAGAGGAAGGATGGTTGAGAAAATCTCTCGATTGTAAAGTTTTGATGAAGCGTCGGTCTCTCTCATTAATGTATAAGGCATTTGAGATTTCTTACTTTATGAATGTCATCTTCCCTTCCATTTATTTTTTTACTGTGTTAGAACAACTCGGAATTGGAGGATCCAGCCGAGTTGTGGCTGTTATAGGATGATGTAGGTTGGATCACTGTAATAGTCACATTGTTTCTAATCGGTGCTTGTGATGTTGTCAGCACTGAAACGACTTGGAATTGAAGGATTTAGTCGAGTCACCCCTCAGCTCCTTGAAGCTCTGGACCAAGAGGATCTTGGCTTCCAAGTTTTTTGTCCTCAAGCTTCTGACGTCCTGTTGCTTGAGGCAGTCTTTCTCACCCTTCTCACAAGTCTTCCTTCTACCACCCTTTAATCATTTACTGACAGAAGTTGGATCAAGACCTCCCTTGTTGCATACATACCAGGCCCAGTTTCCTGAGTCAAAGTTTTATCTTCTTGAGTCTTTACCCATTTCATCACCCCATTAGACAAATCGTGACATAAAAATGATGGGCGTTGGGCTCTGCTCCTGCAAGCAATCCAGGAGTGACTTCTAACGCTAACATTTCTGGCGCTGTTGTCGGGGACGAAGTTGAAAATTTTCCTCGGGATTGAACGAGATTGAACCTCTGATTCCAAAGGTGCATCGGGTATCAGAGCTTTTGAAGATTGCTACTGTGCACCTAGCTACTCCATTGTGACAAATCCACTGGGGAGAACCTTCTCTATTAATTGTGGCTTTCAAAGGCAGACACACACGGTCTCATCCACATCTACCTCTAGCTACACCTGAAACTGACCCAGAGGTGGTTCTCAGAAAAGGAAAGAACTCTGAAGAAGAAGCTTCCACCACCGAAACAGGTAATCCTCCAGCTCCTTCTATAAGAACTCCATTTTCTCCTCCTCAGTTTCTTAATAGACCTCCTTCAGAGGTTTCCCGTTTCCTGAATTTTGCGAGTGTTCCTGTTGAGTTTTCCCCTCCTGATTTGGGATTGGAGGGAGAAATCCTTGTCACTCCCCTCTCCTCTGAAGTTGTACCTTGGCGTAGACCCAGGACTACGGAATATTTCCCCACTCCTGCACAAAGAGGAGCACCTGCTGACTTGAGCTCGTTAGCCTTCTCCTTAAATCATCTCTTGTTTCCCACTCCTCTTCGGGACTCATTCCCAGTAGCCCCTTCTCGAACTCCTTCTCCTCCAAGTTCTCCTCCTCCTTATATTCCTATGGCTGGTACTAATCCCCCTTTAAATAGAATGGATGCCATAGTCGCTTCCAGGTATGCTCCCTTAATCCTACCCCATCCTATGAATCCTCTCCCTGCTGGAGATTACTTGAAATGCATGCCCAAGTTCACCAGGGAAGGGTACGTAACTGTGGAAGAGCACCTGGTTTCTTTCTACATCTACGCAGACAACCTCAACATTCAAATTTAAGATGTCTGGATGAGAGTCTTCGTCCAGAGCCTGGATGGTGAGGTGAGGAAATGGTTCAGAGGATTGGCCCCCGGATCTATTGCTGGGATCGAAGCCCTAGATGGTTCTTTCCTAAGGCAGTGGGGTGATAGGAAGGATTTCATGTACTACATGACAGAGTTGGGGTCTTTGAAGAAAATGGAAGGAGAGTCTGTCTCTGACTTCTCCAAAAGATTCAATAAGATGTATAATAAAATCCCTGTCGAAATAAAGCCTTCAGAAGCCTCGGCCAAGATCTCTTATGCTAGTGCGTTTGGCCCTGATTTATGTCTTTTACTGAGAGAAAGGAGAGCCACCTCCTTAGCTCAAATGAAAGAAGTGGCCATAGAATTGGAATCCAATGTATTAGCAGCTGATAGACTGAGGAACAAGGCCGGCGCAGATAGAAGAAAGGGAAGATCTGGAGCCTCGACTTCTGGCCCGACGGTGCCCCACCCTCAAGTGGATGAGTTGACCAAGATGGTGAGGTCTCTATCTGCAGAGATGGAGAGAATGAAGGTGGAGGGGAGGCAAGCATACAAGGGCCCCCAAAACACTGAAAAGGGAGGAGGTTTTAGGAGGCCAAACAATATTAATTCCCCGACTGTGCAAAGAGAGAAGGGAAGGGACAGAGAAGACCAGAAGATTCAGGCCCTTTTTCAAAATAATTTTGTGGTCGAGGGGGAAGAAGGGGAAACAGATGAGTTTGATCCTCAAATCCACTGCTTCAGAGACACTCCTCCTTTTCCTCATCTCACTCAATCATATTACGAGGAGTCCCTCATGGACAGTCAGCTAAATGAACTGAGCAAAGGAGACAAGGCTAGTGGCGGCCAAGGCAGGTATGATCTGCGTTCCAAGAAAAGGACAGTAGCGCCTTATGTCCCTAAGTGGTCCACTAGAACAGAGAATACTACTAATGAAGCAGCAGACAATCACAGAGGTAAGAAAACCCAACCCCTCTCTCCCATCATCCAGACCCATGCTCTCGAAATAAGAGAAGTTCCAAATCTCTCATCTTCTTTTAATTTCGAGCATGAAATTCAAAAAATCAGAATCCCTGTGCCCCTGACAGAATTGATTAAACATGAAGGGTTGAAGAAACGCTTCTCTGAGATTTTACAGTCTGAGGCCTCGAGCCTTCCCACAGACTTCATCAGTTTCCAAGATGAAAAGCCTACAGTTATTCTAGGTCCTATGGTAGAAGATAGGAATGACTCATCTCCTCCCTTCTACACTTCCTTGAACATACATGACAAGGTACTGCACAACTGTTTAATGGATTCAGGGGCTTCTCATAACCTTATGCCCAAAACTGTCATGGAAGAGTTAGGGCTAGAAGTCACCTGAGCCTATCATGACCTCTATTCCTTTGACTCCCAACAAGGAATGGAGGGAAATTAGGGGTTCCTCACAAGGAAGCTCCTAAGTGGGTTCTTCGTCAAGTGTAGTCTCTACCATATCTAGTTAGATCATGCCTTCCTCTAAAATTTTCTTATATGTGTATGATGGAGTCATATCTATGATAAATAGTTTATGTTCCTTATATTTATGCCCATTGGAAAAAAAACATCACAATAATAGAAAATATTGAGACATTGACAATTTACCGCTTATGTCTAGTTCAACTCATGGAATCGAAAGAACTAATAAGAAGGTGGAGTAAGCACAAAAGGGAGACATGTTCGTGGAACAAAATTGGGTCATTTATTCTAGGCTATCACTACCACCTAGTAATATTTTTCTCAGTAATATGCTTCCAATCAAATAGCGAGGTGGGACATCAATGCTTGTTCTTTATATCCTCTCTAATACCATTGATAGAACACTCCTTGAAGAACTCATCAATCATACCTTTTGACCTGATTTCTTATCTCTCAAAGGAAGAAATAAAGTCTTCCACTATGTTAGTTTGGAAACATTTGGTCAATATCCCCGAAAAATAAGTATGAGTTTCAAATCTAGCATAAATGGATTTCACAAATTATCCGTAGGTAATATACCCCTCATATGCATTATGATGCCATTTTGATTACTTCCAATGCTCTCAATCTATCTATAACACACCCACATGGAGTTTCAACTATTAATCATCAATATCCTATAGAGAAAAATAATTTTCCATCTGGCCCACCCATCCTAATGGATCAGAGACATTGAGATTATTCATATACCTTAGGAAACATGTGCATCATGTAGTGTTGAGTTCCATTAAAGCATGGTATTGTGCGATGACTTCCACCCACTTAAGATTCCCCACTATCAATGGTACCTAGGAAATTTTTTTAATTATGTAATGGATAGTTGATGGAAGTTTTGGAGGGAATTTATGTCATTAGGTTGCTTTTGAATTTCCTTTAGGAGTCAATGACTTTCTCTATTTTTTCTTCGAGGTTGGTTTTTTCTATTATTCATTTTAGTGGTAGTGATGGCACTACTTAGTTCCACTAGAAGAGTTGTTAATTAAATACACCAATGTAGCCAACTTCAAGCAAGGCATATTTTTGGCTAGTTCACCTACAATGGTCTGTGTAGGCCTAGGACCACTGCCAAAAGACCATTGTATTAACCAAATTTTCAAATTTTGGATATTCCAAGTCCTTCAGAATTTTGGAAAAGGTTTGATAGGGTCTTAATATCAAACTAATTGCAGGCACTAAAGCTCTTTAATATATGTGAGGATTTTCAACAATAGTACTATGTTAGTCCTTCATGAATCTAACTAAGGAGGATAAATCATACCTTTAATCTAACTACTTGGTTCCCTAGTTGATCCAGGGGATCAAAAAATGCTCAGAAATGAAAGTGCTCGAAATTTCTCGAAAATGGATTCATTGTGTAGATCTCATCCTCACAATCACAACACAACTTGAATGATCTCAACAGAGTCTGTATGGATGAGATATCATGTTATGTTCGCTTTTCCAAACAGGAAAAATGTTGATTATGCAGTCCATACATGCGACGTTTCATCTGACCATACAACCGTATGACTGGTGTGGAAAGCTAATGTGGAAAGGTGAGGTGGAAAGTGGTTGATGTGGACAAGTGACATGGCAGGTGACTTGGAAGCTTAGTTGGAAGGGACGTGGACCAACTAGCGGTCGACATGTGTCTATTTGTTTGGAGAATGGAAGGGTGCCATGTGGCCCAGCCAAGGGCTACCACGTGGCACCGTGTAATTGGTTTTTGGTTTAAAATATTGTTTGGAGTCCACCGGGGTCGAACACGTGATATCTGTGGGAAAATTATTTGCAAAGGATGGGATACCAACCCACCTACATTAGTTCTTAACACCTATAGTTCAAATTTAATATTTAAACTTTCTCTAAGGTTTAGCTTAGCGAAAAAAGGGTCGAGGCCTAGCCCCAGCCCTCGTCACACTACACTAAAACCTTTCCACATGACCATATGCATGGAATTTCCAAATTCCATTCGGATGGGTGCAGGAATCTAGGTCAACACCCGGCCACATGGGGGGCCACGTGACCACAATCTCTGACGGTTAAGGAGCTTGGCATGCTAATGGTGCGACAATTGCACCAATGATCCAGAACCACATGTAGTGATGGGTTTTTGCATGAAAAACACATGGAGCTAGGTTCATTCACACAAAGGTGTGTTTTGGTGAGCAAGTACAAGAAGTTATTGGGAAAAACTTCCAGGGAGTGTATTTTTCTCAGTTTTTGGCCAAACCAGGCGCAAGAAGAGCCCAACTAGGGGTTTTTGGACATTTTGGAGCCATTGAAGCCATTTATTTTTCATTATAAGCATTGTAAAGAACTTATTTTGAAACTTTGAGAATATAGTGGAAATGATCCATTGGAAGCTGGACTAGGAGATGTAGCCCAAGAGAGGGGTGAACTCCTTTATGATTTTGTTGTGTTATGTGCTTACTTTTAATGGTTGTTTATGACTGTTTATGTTGTTCATGTTAAGTAAAAATTAATTAAGTTTATGTTCTTGCAAACTTGATCCAATTTCCTAAGTCACATAACTATTTTACTTGCAAATTTGTATACACAAACCTTTTTCATTTTCAGATCAAGTTGGTATCAGAGAAAAGGTTTTTGAAGGTTTGATTGTTTGCAAGTGTTTGTTTTCCGATTCTTACAAGGTTGAATCTCACAAGAGGATAAGTTCAAGTTGTAAAGCCAAATTCTCGACTTTCAAGAAGAAGAACTATACATTCACCTCAAGCTTCAAGGAAGAATTCACTAAGTATGGCTCATGAGGAGAGTCATGAAATCCCTACTTCAGAAAGTGAAACTTCCAAAAAAGGTTTTTATGATATGAAAAAAATAGTGAAAGTTTTATTTGAAGAAAGGAATGCAAGGTTACAAGGTGAAAGTTCAAATCCTCCAAGAGGTAATGAAGATAGTGGTGATAAAACTCCAAAAGGAAATGGAGGGAATGGTGATACTCCACCTCCTTCTCCTCCATCTTCCACTTCTTCTACCATTTCACAAAGACCTCCAAATTCTCCACAAGAACATGGTAAAATTCCTCCACAAACTCCTTTGCTTAAGCTTGATATTAGGTTTGAATTGCCTATGTACAATGGAGAGGTAAATGTTGAGAAATTGGATAACTGGATTCCTTAGATTGAAGTGTATTGTAGGATACAAAGAATCAAAGATGATGAAACTAAGATTCATCTTGATTGTCTTAGATTGGAAAGTGCAGCACTCATTTGGTGGAAAACCAAAACTCAAGGGGACATGAAAAAGAATGGTAAAGTTTTCTCCTCTTGTAATGATTTTATTGTTGCACTTAAAAGGAAATTTCATCCATTAGCATACATGTAGAAATCTATCATGGATTGGAAAAATTTAGACAAGATAAAGGGAAAAGTGTGCAAAACTACACTCAAGAATTTAGAAGAAGAGATTTGATTTTGGGTATAGATTTATCTTCTCAAGAAACATTACTCAAATACATTGGAGGATTGCATAGTTATTTGAGACACACAATACTTATGTTTAACCCTACAAATATAGATGAAGTTTGTGTACATGCAACTCATTTGGAGGCAAGAGGGAAGAATACTCCTCAAGAGGGAAGCAAGAAGCCATGTGTTGATGGAGGCAAGGGAAAGAGGAAATTCAAAGGAAATAGAAGGAAGAATGCTTCAGTCAAAAAAGAGGGAGAAAAACTCACATGTAAAAGATGGCCATGATGAAGACCATTGTTCAAAACTTCATCCTGAAATGAGACCCAAAAATTTCAACAACAAAGGGAAACCAAAGACTGTTGCAGCTACACAACATGATTTAGGATCTGATTCTGGTGATGAAACAAAAATCACAACCATGGGTTTTTAGGGTAAGCACTTTTTTGCAAGTACTAGTTCTTCAAGTAGTAGCCTCAATGAAACTCAACATGAAAAAGAAAGAATAGATCTTTTCCACATAAGGGTTATTTTGAAACATACCAAGATAGATACTCTATTTGATACTAGATCTCAAGAAAACCTCATTTTTGAAGATACAGTTAACAAATTTCATTTGGAAACAAATCCTCATCCTAAACCATATCCTCTAGGATGGATATGTGATAATGCCAAATTGCATGTGACAAGAATATGTAAACTTAGATTTATTTGCCATCACTACAAACTTTATAGATGAGTTAGAGCATGAGGTTATTCCATTGGATATTTGTGGTATTGTGTTGGGAAGCCCATATTTATATGATAGGAGAGCCATATTTCATCTCCATGAGAAAAAATATCATTTGTTTAAAAATGGAGTTGAGTACATTATTATAGCACATACAAAGAAGTTGAATTTTTCACTTGTAAATGTTGGAGAAATGAAGAGATTAGTCAATGCTAGTAAGAACTTTGTACTCTTGATGATCAAACCCAAAGTCAATGTTGAAAAAAAAGATTTCCAAGGTTGTGATGCAAAGTTAAAATATGATTTATATGAGGTTGTTAACCAATATGATGAGATGTTTCGGGACCCAAAAGGATGTCCTCCTAATAGAGGTATCCAACATGAGATTCAATTTCAGCAAGATTGTCTTCTTCCAAACATTGGTATGTACAGGATGTCAGTCATGGAGAATGCTGAAATTAAAAAACAAATTCAAGAGTTTCTTGAAAAAGGGGTTATCATGCCAAGCACATCGCCATGTGGGTCACCAATTGTTTTAGTACCAAATAAAGATCATACATGGCACATGTGTGTAGATTTCAGAGCCTTGAACAAGATCACGGTAAAGAATCGTTACCCACTTCCTATAATTGATGATTTGCTCGATCAATTGAAAGATGCTAAGTATTTTATTAAGTTGGATTTGAGAAGTGGATATCATCAGATTAGGATTGTTGAATGAGACACACGGAAGACAGCTTTCAAAACAAAGCAAGTTTTGTTTGAATGGATGGTTATTCCATTTGGGATTTCTAATGCTCCTGCTACATTCATGAGAGTTATGAATGATGTTTTAAGGACTTTTATTGATGATTGTGTAATTTTCTACCTTGATGGCATATTGATATTTAGAAAATCTCGTGAAGAGCATGTTGGGCATGTAAAGCAAGTTTTAGATGTCTTGAAGAAAGAATTTTTTTTTTTAAAGATGACTAAATGTGAGTTTGGAAAGACCTCACTTGTTTACTTGGGACATATTGTTGGAGGAGGAGAATTGAAAATAGATCCATCCAAGTTAAATTTTATTTTGGATTGGCCCAAGCCCGACAATGTGACAGAGGTAAGAATCTTTTTGGGAGCAGCCCAATATTGGAGAAATTTTATGGCTAACTTCTCTTCAATTGCAGCTCCATTACATGTAGTGACAAGCATCAAGCAAGTTTTCCAATGGGGAGGCAAGAAACAAAAATATTTTGATGCATTGAAGGAGAAGATTATTTCATCTCTAGTTCTTTCACTTCATGATTTGAGATAGCCATTTGCGATACAAACATATGCAAGTAACTATGCCATGGGAGCAGTCTTGTTCCAACATGGTAAGCCCATTTTTTTTCATTCTAAAAATTTTAATAGTGTTGTGATTAATTATCCTACATATGATAAGGAGTTGTATGCATTGGTACAAAGTGTGAAAAAATGGAAACATTATTTGTTGGGAAAATAAACTATTATTCACATAGATCATCAACCATTTCAATACTTACAATCACAAACAAAGCTACATCAAGCAAGGCACTTTAGATGGATGGGTTTCCTACAACAATTCCACTTGGTTATTAGGTATAAGAAAGGAATTTATAACCAAGTTGTTGATATGATTTCTAGGTCTATTGTTAGTGCTTCAGTTATTATTAAGCATAATTCTACCATGCATGAGAGATATGTTGAACAATATGCTTTAGATGTTGATTTTAAAGAGGTTTATGCAACTTTGTGTCACTCTAACCAAGTTGAGGAATTGGATTACGATGTGCATTATAAGGTTTTGTATCATCTTGGAAAGTCATGTATTCCACAGGGTGAAAGAGTCAACATCATAAGGGAAGCACATTCTTCTCTTATTGCTGGCCACTTTGGTGTAGGAAAGACGGTGGATAATTTTCAAAGGTATTGCTATTGGCCTAAAATGAATGAAAGTGTTTCAAGATATGTAAGAGGGTGTTCTTCATGTGCTACAAGTAAGCCTATAAATAGAAATTTGGGTTTGTATACTCCACTTCCGGTTCCTTCTCGTCCTTGGGAAAGCATTTCCATGGACTTTGTAGGAGGATTACCTATGTCAAAAAAAAATTCATGATTATCTTTATGTTGTGGTTGACAGTTTTAGAAAAATGTGTATTTTGATGCCTTGTAAGAAGCAGGTTACAGCTGAAAAAATGACACAAATGTTCTTTCAGCATGTTTGGGTACATCTTGGGTTGCCCAAATCCATTATTTCTGATCGATATTCTCTATTTATTGGGAACTTTTGGTTAATCTTATGGGCACTCATCAACACCAAGTTGAAAAAGAGTACAACATTCCATCCACAAACTGATGGTCAAAAAGAAGTGGTGAATAGAACAATAGTACATATTCTTCATGGCTACTGTAGAAAACATCCTAAGCTTTGGGATTAGCACCTACACTACATTCAACATGCTTATAAACGGGCTAAGCATTCTTCGACTCAAACATATCCATTTGAGGCATGTTTTGGTTATTTGCCAAAATCTCCTTTAGATTTTATCTTTGGGAAGGATATTGCTATTGATGGTCATTATGACATTGATAGAGAAAAGAAGTTCATTGAAAAAATTTAGTTGGTGCATCAAATGGTACAATAACAGTTGGAAAAGAGTGAATCCAAGTACAAGACAAGACATGAAAAGCATCATGTTGATCATAATTTCCAAGTTGGAGATGAAGTTTGGATTTATATTAGAAAGGAGAGGCTTAAAGGAGAAGGTAAAAAATTGAAACCGATTAGATATGGACCTTTCAAGATTCTTGAAAAGATTGGTAGCAATGCCTTTCATTTGGATTTGCCTCCTTATATGCAAATGTATGCATTGATTGTTAATGTTGAGAATTTGAGATTGTATGAACCTCCTTTGATTGGTGATCAAGGAGAGAATGTTCATATTCCTTCCATAAATGAATTCTCACCGGAATATCTTTCATAATTGCATAAGGATACAATCCTTGACCGAAAGATAAGAACTTAAAAATGAGGGAATGTTGAATACCTTCGTGTTGGTCTCAAAGGCACAAATCCAAGAAAAACTAAATGGATTTAGGTGGGAAAGGTGAGGAAACTATAGCCTCATCTTCAAATTGACTGAAAGTAGTCTTTTGGAAGTCCAAAAGCTTCCCAATGGGGAGGAGTGATCTAAGGGATCAAAACATGTTCAAAAATCAAAGTGTTTTAAATTGCTCAAAAATGATTCCTAGTGTAGATATCATCCTCATGATCGCAACACAACTTAAATGGGCTCAAACAAAGTTCGTACAGGAAAAATGTTGAATGTGCAATTCGTACAGTCCGTACAAGCCATGTGTCAGCTAACGATATGACCGTATGGATAACATAGAAATATAACATGGGCATGTCACATGGAAAGTGGCTGATGTGGTAGGTCATTTGACAGATTAGTTGGCAGGGACATGGACCAACTAGTGGTTAACATGTGTCCATTCACTAGGTGAATAAAAGGGTGCCACGTGGCCTAGCCCAGGGCCGCCACCTAGCACCCTATAATCGGTTTGTGGTTTAAAATATTGTTTGGATTCCGTTGGGGTCAAACCCACGACCTCCGTGGATTTTTTTTTGGCAAAGGTTGGGATACTAGCCCACCTATGTTAGTTCTTAACACCTATAGTTAAAATCTAATATTTAAACTTGCTCTAAGGTTTAGTCGGGTGGACAAAGGGTCGAGTCCTAGCCCTAGCCCTAGTCGCACTACACTAAAACCTTTCCACATGACCATACGTGTGGAGGTTCCAATGGTCATCTGAATAGGTGCGGGAATCTAGGTCGATGCCCGACCACATAGGGGGGCACGTCACCACAACCTCTGACAGTTAAGGAACTTTGTGCACTAACAGTGTGACAATTGTGCCCATGATCCAGAAATGCATGTAGTGTTGGGTTTTGGCATGAAAAATGAATGGATTGAGGCTCATTCAAATAGAGGTGTGTTTTGGCAAGCAAGTACAACACGTTATTGGGAAAAACTTCCAGGGAGTGTATTTTTCTCAATTTTTGGCCAAACCAAATGCACGAAGAGTCTAGCTAAGGGTTTTTGGAAATTTTGGAGCCATTGAAGCCATCTATTTTTCATTATGAGAATTGTGAAGTACTGATTTTGACACTTTGAGCATATAATGAAAATGATCCATTAGAAGCTAGACCAGGAGATGTAGCCCAAGAGAGGGGTGAACTCCTTTATGATTTTGTTGTGTTATGTGTTTAATTTTGATGATTTTTTATGATTGTTTATGTCATTCATGTTAAGTAAAAGTTCATTAAGTTTATGTTCTTGCAAACTTGATCCAATTTCCTAAGTCACATAACTATTTCACTTGCAAATTTGTATACACAAACCTTTTTCATTTTCAGATCACTAGTACAAAAAAGTGATATCATTGAGTGTTATGATTGATGTAATATAGCGACAAATGACCAAAAATCATTTGTAGGGTTGGTTTTAGGTATGTCGAAGGGGCTTTTGATATAACTAAGGATACGTGGAATATCAAATCCATGAACATAATTTATATAATGTGGTACCACTCAATAGGTACCTACAAAGGTGTACAAAGGCATCCAACCAAGTGACCATAGTTATATTCCTTGTGTGTACGCTTCCTACCAATAGGCTGATCTGCTAAATAAAATATCCTTCTATTTGTAGAAACTGAATTTTCTTTGGCCTAAAATAAATTTATTTAAATTAGGTGGGTGTTGGCACAAGAAAATACTATGATACCACTTGTAATTTAATTACATAGTATAAATAGAGTATTGAGAGAAATATTAGAAGAAATATAAATTGCATAAAGTAAAAGTGGAAGAACAAAAGTTTTGAGCCTAAAAAATACTAATCCTTATATTAGTAATTAATGTTCACCAATGTATTTGAGGGGAAACCTATGCATGAGGGAAAGAAATTCAAATACGATTGTAATAACTTCACAAAACATTACATAGCTTCATATTTCTATAAATAGTTTCTCACAACTCAAACCCTAAACACTAGTATTCTTAATATTAATTAAGTACCAACTACATAGCATGACTTATTACATAATCATGACCCTTCTACATTAATTAAATACACATAAACTACCTAGTGAACCTCATTCAAAGAGAATGGTATCTTATATTAATTATTTAACTCTTAAGTACCCTTAAATAGATATGATAAGGTAAGACTCTAAAATCAATGCTATTTTTTTAAATTCTAAATTATGAAGATGTTGATCCGGATTTATGAGCGGAATGAAATGAAACACAGATATATAACATTAACATAGATATATAGAGAACAATAACAAAGATACAATAAAATTCAACTTCTATTCATTAAACAAATGTTGAAACTATAAAATGTAGAATGAAAAAATATTGTTGGAATGGTGGTAGCTAATCTATTAGAAGAGATGTGGAGGCTACGGGCATTCATCTAAGAACATTAAAATGAGGCCTATAGGACATTTTAACATCCAAAAGTAATCATAAAAAACTACACATCCAAAAACCTAACCCTAGGAGATGAAGCGCCAAAAGCCATGTGGGCCCCAATGGGGTCAGTTGGTACATCAACTTCCCAGGGTCATAAATTTTGCATACGATCTCTGTTTTAGGAGAACGTTATCCCGTTGGAAAGGTCTATCCTATGAATACACATTGTGATATCACACTTTGAATGCATCTACAATGTGACTATGGCAGGCCCAAAAAACGTTTTTTAGGGCCTCAAAACTGCCCAAGAAGTTTAGGACCTGAAAAGCTAGAAATAAACAACCAAGATGAAAATTGAATGTGAGCCAGTTGGAAGATGTGGGTGGACACTGATATACACCTATACTAATCCTCCTTCCTTAGGAAGAAATGGTATCCATTGTGTTGATTTCCATTTGGTGATCCACTTTCCATGGTGCACTAATCGTCCCTCCTCATCTTTATGTTGAATTTGGTTGTGGGTGATCCACTTTCCATGGTGCAGGAGTTTTCCATATTTGACAACACGATAAAGATGAGGCTTCTCATGGTGATTTCCCTTGACCTGTGTGTCCATGATATGATCAGTGGATGCCTATTCCATGCATTCAGGGTTGATTTATGTCAGTGTCAATTGTTCTTCTATCTCTTAGGTGTCCAATAAGGGTGGAAAGTATGGTCGAAGGAGGTCCACATTAAACATTGGTTGTAGTCCAAGAAAGGGGGGAATCTTGAGCTCAAAAAAATTGTCACTCATAGCCTTAGTGATGGTGAAATTGCAATAGCAGAGTGGTTGAATATTCTGATGGGGTTATATTAAGGAGTTGTTTTTGAAAGTGAAACCAAACTTTATCTCCCACCTAAAACTTGTCTGGCACCCAGTGTGGATATGGCATTGATTTTACTTTGAATTGTACTTTTGAAAAATATCTTGAATTTGTTGGTGAATATGTTGGATTCGATCAATGAATGTGGTGGCTTTGTCGGCTTCAGTTTGAACATGGGATGATTCTTCCTGTGTGGATGCAAGAGGTAGTGCAACAACCCTGGGAGCCAATGGTTGAAATCCCAACCCACCTGAAAGGAGTTGTGGCTAGTTGAGTTATATAAGGTTCTATTGTAACTATGTTGAAAATAGGAAAGACTCCCATCCCATGTGAGTGGATGCTTGGAATTGTACATGCACAAGATATGCACAATCATCCTATTGACGACCTTAGTTTGGCCATCCCTTTGGGGGTGGAAGGTCATGGATTTGGTGAGCTTAGTGTCTAGTCGTTATTAGAGGCTCGACGAGAATGTGTTAAGGAAATGGATGTCCTTATATCAGACGATGGTTTGTGGTATCCCAAAATGTACCCACTTTCATTCAAAGAAGATCTTGACAGTGGTCTTTGTTGTCAATCTCTTCTTCCAGGCAACCAGAATCGCCATCTTGAAAAATTGATCAACAACCATGAAAACGTAGTCATTTCCCTGCTTTGTTGAATGAAGTCTCGACATCCAGTCCATTGAGATGGATTCCCAGGGCCTATCGAGAGTAGGAAGAGGGGTGTAAATTTCCAGTTTGGAAATGGTGCAGGCCATGTATGACTTGATATACTTGTTGATACCATGTCAAAGTCTCAGCCAATAGAAATTTTTTTGCACCATTATCATTATCATTTCTACATCGAAGTGTCCTTCCAACCGACTATAGTCAGCTTCCCAAATCAACTTTTCTCATTCGCCTGATGGGATGTAGAGATGGCCCAAATGGCACAAAAACTCGTCCTAAAGATAGAAATCAATGATAGGTGTGTTTGTGCCCAACATATGGTAGGTAGTGGTGAAGTCAGGATCTTTCTCATAGATTTGAGGCCATTTGATGGTCTCATGTCCGTAGGAGTGTAGCATTGTTGTTAGTGCTGCAACTGGATTTTGACTAAGGAAATCAATGACATGGTTGGTGATCCATTTCGTATACTTGATGTTGAGATGGAACTGCTTCAAGTATGTGGATCACTTCTAATGGAGGTCATTCTGCAATTTTACTTCTGTCTACAAGAATTGCAGACGCTTATGATCAATGTGGATGACTATCTCCTTCCCAAGAATGTAATTCCTCCACTGGCGGTAGGCTTGTATAATGGAGTACATGTCTTTGTCATAAGTGGGTTACTTACAGATGGTATTTGAT
Organism: Picea glauca; assembly: GCA_000966675.3. Classification (NCBI taxonomy): domain Eukaryota; kingdom Viridiplantae; phylum Streptophyta; class Pinopsida; order Pinales; family Pinaceae; genus Picea; species Picea glauca. Next base: position 138,491 of record JZKD02S2077700.1, on the reverse strand, counting down.
AGAGTCTCACTATGATAGGCCATGGTATGTCCATGTTGATTGAGAACTATGCCCACAACATTGTCTACAGGAACTGGCTCAATATCAAAAGGTTTTTGCATGTTAGGTAATGAGAGCATCAGAGATTATCACAAGTGTTTCTTCAAATCAACGAACTCTTTTTTGTGTGATTGTCCCCACACAAATTTTTCCTTGTCACCACCCCTAATCACTTGGCTAAGGGCCCATGCAATGTGGGATAATCCCAACATGAACCTGTGATAGAAATTTTCAAGTCCTAAGAATCTTTAAATCTTAGTGAGTGTGGTCATGGATAGGCATTCACAGATGACCTAGATATTTTCTATATTGACATGCACCCCATGCTCATCGACACTGTATCCTAGGTATTGGACCCTGTTTATGCCAAAGGAGCATTTTTCCAAATTTTCATACAACTTGTGTTACTGCAGAGTGTGCAGTACCTGTTGAATATCCAGCAAGTCTTCCTCCCAACTCTTGTTGAAGATGAGGATTTCATACAAATACACCACCACAAAATAATTGGTGAAAGACTGCAAGATATCATCCATCATCCTCATGAAAGTTTCTGGGGAAGTTTTCAAGCAAAAGGGAATGACCAACCATTAGAAAAGACCTTCTTTGGAATTGAAGGAATTCTTCCACATATCAATCTAATCTATTGGTACATGGAGGTAGATAGACTTCAAATCAACCTTACTCAAGTATTTGTCCCCCTTACATTGGTCAAGTACATCGTTAATTCAGGGAATTAGGTACTCGTTACTGACTATGATTCTCTTTACGACTCGGTAATCAATGCAAATTCACTAGGTCCTGTCTTTCTTCTGCACTAGCATGATTGGGCTTCCACAAGGTGATGAACTTGATTAGATGTGCCCCTTTTAGATCAACTCTTGGATTTGGCACTTTATTTACTCATTTTCTGACAAAGATCAGTGATAGACTAGCCCATTGGGTAGAAGTGTGTTGAGAGTCATATTGATTAAGTGCTTGACCTGACAGTGAAGAGGCACCCCAATGGGTAAGAAGAATATGTCTTTGTATTCTTCAATGACCTCATCCACTTGCTTCTACTGTGTGGAGAGACTTTTCATGGAGGCCATGGATGTGGATGAAACCTTTCCCTCACTTTGAGAATGAACCAAAAAGAAGACAAACTTCTCAGTCTGAAAGATGACCTTCTTGCATTGCTTGGTGGATATCGAGGAAATAGCAGTAGGTGGGACTACCTTGGGTAACATGTACAATTTCTTGTCCAAAGTAATAATAACACTACGAGGCCTAGAATCATATACAACATGACATTTCCATAAATAAGGTTTTCCAAAAAGAACATCACAAAGTTCTTCAAGGGGGGAGACATCACACAATACCTCATCTTTGAAGGGATTAATGCCATAGGGAAGGTGACACAGTTGGATGACGTCAAAATCACTCCCTTGGTAGAGCCATTCGATGGTGTATGGTTGTGGGTGTGGTGGTTTTGGAAGATCCAACCACTTGAATACCTTCACTAAGATGAGTTTCTTCTGGCTGCCACTATCAATGATGAAGTGCAACAGAGTACCCTTCACACACATATGTGAATTAAATAGGCATTAACCATACTCTGATTCATTAGGTTCATCGGACTAGAGCTTAGTGGTAGAAACGATGGCACTGGGTTCTACATCAAAGATCCGTCTCCCTTTTTCTGGTTCTGACTCAGAGTCAGATCCTGCATCTAATTCAGAGGATTTCACCTCGACCACCAATGAATGCTTTGAGCGGCATTCAATAATGTTATTCCAAGAGATCTTATGGAACTCACACCACTTCCCAATGTCTTTCATTGTCTTCCTATTGTCCTTCTTTGCTTGTGTTTTAGACTGCTTTTCTTGAGGCTATCCATCCTTGATTTTCCCTTTGTTTTATGGTTTGGGGCCTCCTTTAACCTAATTTTGTTGTGAGGGGTTCGCAGACCCAAACTGTCTCAACTTGTGCTTAAGATTCTGCTCGATTTTGACATCATAGCGATAGGTTTCACCCAAGAACGAGATGTCCAGAAACTCCATTTATGTTTGGATGTATCTATTCATTTCACCGCGGTTCTTGTGCATCAGACGTCGCTCATAGTCTTTGATACCTAGCTTGGCATGCAAGGTATGGAAGACATTGGTGAACTCTGGCACTATTTGTTCGCTTTCAAGTCGCAATTTATTCCATCTTGTATATAAGTCATCATAACTTCCAACAGGGTAGTATTGTTCCTTAATAGCATCCCTAAGAGAACCCCAAGTGGGTGCGACTATAAATAATGTAGATCCCTCTGTTTCCTTTTTCTCATAGAAAGTCTCCCATCAATCTTTAACATGGGGTATAGCCTTAAGGAGCAAAAATGTAATCTTTTCTCTATCGAAAAAGTTATGGACAGAAAAGTACACTTCTATAAGGTTTAACCATTTGTCTACAACATTCACATCTATTTGACCTTCAAATATAGGAATATCAAAATTGATATATAACTTGAAGGGGGTAACACCTCCACTTGAGGAAGATCCGCCGCATGTTGGTAGTCATAGAATTATTTGCACAAATTTATCCATTATCACATTCCTTTGCCACACGAGGGATTCCTCGAGCAACAATTTAAAGGGATCCCCTACCCTATCATCTCTCTTTTCTTCCCCCATGGGCAACCATCGGGTTCGATGAGGTCGATCTTGCAAAGGATCAACTGGTTCGATTCCCAACTGTTGATACCCTGACCTCGTTGGGGACATGCACAGAGAAACAAATGAAGAGGAGACCGCTCTGATACCACTGATCTATATTTATGAGCAGAACGAAATAAAAAAAAGATCTATAACATTAACACAAATATATAGAGAACAATAAAAAAGATACATTAAAACTTAACTTCTATTCAATAAAGAAATCTGTTCAAACTGTAAAATGAAGAATGAAACAATCTTGCTCAAATGGTGGTAGCTAATCTCTGAGAAGACATGTGGTGGGTATGTGCATTCATCTAAGAACATTACAATGAGGGCTCTAGGCCTTTTTATCATTCATAAGTAATCATAAAACAAATACATCCAAAAACCTAACCCTAGAAGATGAAGTGCCAAAAGTCATGTGGGCCCCGATGGGGTAAGTTGGTACATCAACTTCTCGGGGTCGTAATTTTTGCATACGATCTTTGTTTTAGGTGTGCGATAGCCCATTGATAATTTCCATCTAAGGATTACACATTATATCATCACACTCTAACATTGTCTACAATGCGACTATGGTGGGCCCAAAAACGTTGTTTAGGGCCCCAAAATGGCCAAAGTTTAGGACCCAAAAAGATAGAAAAAAACTACCAAGATGAAAATTGAATGTGAGCTAGTTTGAAGAGGTGGGTGGCCACCGATATCCACCTAGATCATATGTGGTATAAAAAACATTTATAATCCACATCTCCCATTTCCGAATTAGGGGACGAGATCGGGATGGTATCACATAATTAGGGGAAGAAATATAAAACTTAATAATAATATTAAATTTAAACAATACGCAATTTTATAAAACAAATTATGAATTTTTAAGAATATGGATGATTTCTTTAATATAAAGACAAAAAAAAAACAAATATAATTTCCTAATAAAATACAATGTTTTTTGTTGATCATTTTATTCTTTACACCTATTCTCACATCCCCATAGTGTGCCTAGCCGAATCTTACGATTGTGCATTTCTTGAGGGCATGCGACACAACAAAATTTCTCACTTGGTTTCTTGGAAAAATGAATTATACTTGATCCGGACTATGCCTCTTCACCTAAAGCATACCCATATTATGTTCTAGGCTACCAGTGAGTCACACTCCTACTCTAGTGCAATATATACTTAGACAATTGTTAACAACTTAACACTTAGTCATATATAAGCATACATCCATGAACATGAGAAACCAAGATAATAACAATAGAACAAACAAAAGACATACAAAAATATATTTCGGGAAAAAACAACCATGCCTAACACGTGGATAATTCTTTGTTATTGGGAAAAATTTACAATATGAGAATTATTGACTCGGGTTACAACTTGGCAGAGTCACACGACTCATATCACCTCACCATAACGCTCATACATATATTTTTCACACCAATACTATATATCACAACTATCTCTGCAACATCTTGCGGTGCACCTCAAATGTGCCCTTAATTGCAGACTTTTTGTCTCTTCATTTTTGTAGACTTCACCAAGCTAACAAAGACCTGTAATTTTGTCTCCTAGCATGCCTCCTCATACCTACAAAAGTATTTCCCCCAAACTTATCCAAAAATAAGGTCACAGCAAATCTATCCACCGAAATCACTTCAAGGAAGCACAAGTATTCCCAAGTGGAGATACTTGGCTCCTTGAGGGAGCTTTCTCCCCTTCGTCCAAGTTTTCTCAGAATTGCATTTATCTGTTCTTTCTCTCCTTGTCTTCCCAAATATTCCTTCCTTTCTTCTGTGCCCTTTTTCTCTTATAGGAACTCCAAAGGAAACTGTCATGAGCCATTGCGTCCTTTGGGGTTCACACCCTTTCGCGAACCCATGTGTTCAAACAAATCGCCATACCCCTTTGAAAATATGGTTGCCAAAATAAACCCATGTGCTTACCAATCATCATGCCCCTTGGGACAGGTGTGCCCCAACCTTGGTGCACTACTCATGTCGGTGCACCCCAATCTCTTGGTCACTTAATACTTTGGCAAGCCCCTTTGTGCATTCATATGCTCAAGAAACCCACTTGCCTAACTTTGGTGTCGGAACAACCCCAAGTTGTGTCTCCTTGAGGGCTTGGGTGAGGGTCTTCATTCCTATCTAGTTGAATACATTTTATTCTCCCCCACCTCATGTCATTGTCATCCTCGACAACATCCACAAAATCTGTGATCTCCAAGTCTCTTCCCAAAATCGCACCTCCACTAAAACTAAGCCTGCCAGAAACTCCAAGTTTCATGCTAACTGGAAACCCCAAATTCTACCAAAGTGGAAACCCCAAGTTTTCCACAAATCAACCAAATTGTATTGCACTCAAATCTGCACAATTTTTTCCTGAGTGAATATGTTCACTTCACCCAACTCCAAGGACGAAAGTCACCCAACTTTGTTGCACCATCTCGTTCCAATGTTGTTTTTTTCTTACTATTGTTTGGTTCTATTATTACTGTCACTACCTTCTACAACTGATTGTTTCCCACTTCACTTCAAAATTTCTCCTAAGCGTTGAAATCCTAAGAACTTTTTGTTGCGCCAATACTTCAACCAACTCTGCTATGTCTCCGCACATTGAATTCCCCCATTCCTTGGATTCATTTGGTAGCTAGTCCAATCATCATGCGCCACAACTTAGTATTTTTTGTCACATCTCCATCATTTTTTCCAACTCCAAATACTAAGGAAAGTGTCCACTCTTGCCTCATTGTTGCTACCATCATTTGATCTTATTCAAGGAGATCATCCATAATGTCTAAGTGTTTCACTTTGAACCTGCTAGCGCATATGTACTTTTAATTTATTCTGCAATTCGGCCCATCTTCACATCAAACGCATACTAAGGGAAGGTCTCCCCTCACCTTGTTTCACTATGAAGTCACCCCCCAAAAAATCACCAGCAGAAACTTGACTCCATTGTCCACCTCATGGAACAGATAGCCAATCTGTGCACTAAGAACTACATGTCCATATCACAGCCTTTTCCCCACTATTTCATGACCTGGCCATGCTACTATGTCTACTTCTCTATGCCTTGGAATGGTTAGGATTCACCCTCAACCATGCTACACAAAGAAAGATAAAATCCTATGTGCAAGTATCTTCATTCTAGAATCTTCCTATTCACACAAACCTCCAAACAAAGGCAGGTCCTCATCTTTCCTCCTTTCATCAAGTCACCTCTCTGCAACTCGATATCTACGATGAGTGTGGTCAATATGACCTCACTACTCAAACTTCCCAATGTATTTTCCAAAGTTCTCCAAGTTTAATGAGTCACCTCAAAGAACTTCACTACCTTCGGCACATTCAAATGAATATTTATGCCATCCTCAACCAACGACCCCACCGGATCTCTAAGTCATCGCACAATCATCCACAAGTCACCAAGGTGCACTTTTCCTCATCCAATTTCCCATACCAAAGGTGAGAAAACACCACCCAATTCACATTGTCTATCTTATGCCAATTCATGTTGTCTTCCAACAATTCTTGGTAGACATTTTTGTTAACTCCATCCATCTCCCAGAATAGGACTTCCTTACATCTACTGCAAGTTTCCAAACTCTAATATTGTCATCGTCACTGTTAGGTCATTGAATGACCCAACGACTATGTCTAAGGCACCAAGTACCGAGGTTCCTCATCCATCCTCTTCAAACTCAAAAAACACATACTTCACTTCCCAGTTCACTGTAACGACCTATCCAATATCCCTCATCAAATATTTAGGTAGCTTCCTCAAGCTACCTCAATGGTTGCATCTAACTCTTCCTAAGTCCAACACATGACTCATCCACGTAGGTCACCCTAGCTCCCTACACATTCACCCCATCAAGGTTTCCCAACTGCTAGATGACTTCTTTGAATTTAGACCACTTGAATCACCCTCATCTTTGTCGGTTCTCACCACAGAAATAGATTTCACTTGAACCACCAAGTCATCTGACTTCCCTTAAAAGAACTCACTGCAACACTTAGGAAATGCAAGAATTCAAAACCAACCGTACCTTTCCCAATGACATCCTTGGTTGCACCCATGCTTCAAGTCTTGTATCTTGGACCTTCACTTGCCCAAGAAACTACCTATTTGCATGAAATCCCCTCAATCATCATCCACATGTCCACATACCTACAATACCTTCGTTGTGATACAAGGTTGAGTCCATCCATCCACTTCAGAAGTCATATAAGTCCCAAAATTCTCATGAAATTAGTCGAACTCATCTCCAATGTCTTCCCATCTCCACAACTTGACTTCTTTCACTTCAAGGCACCATGCACCTGTTAGACAACTGAGAGGGGGGGTGAATCAGTTGTTACCGTGCTTAAACAATTATGGTTCTTTTAAAATCTTTGTAGAGACACTGAATGATGATCACAATAATGCAGGGAAATAA
>JZKD02S2077700.1:112851-126821 GCA_000966675.3 Picea glauca | reverse complement strand
TTCTTTTTATTTCTCTTCTTATGTTAATAGCGTAGGTTAAATATACTGTATTATTTTTTTAATATTTTTTTATTTTTTTCTTCTTATTTATGTTAATAGCGTAGGTTAAATATATAGTATTATTTTTTTAATATTTTTTTATTTTTTATCTTTTTTATTGGTTAGGGTTTAGATTTCCTAAGTTTTGGTTGATCTTTCTTCTTTTTGTTTGTTTGTTTTCCTTTTCTTTATTATATTAATATCTTTATTATATTAATATGTTTTAAATTTGGTTCTTCTCTTTATCAATTCTTTCATGATAATATATAGTGATTTATTATGAAATATCGAATAAAATTAAAATTTACACAGAAATCTCTCTATACAATAAAAACTTCCACACAAGTCTTAAATTCAAAGTATAAAATTTATTTGATTTTTTAGAATTAATAATTTACACAGAAATCTCTTTATTTGATATTTTAGAATTAATAATTTATTTGGTTCTTCTCTTTATCAATTCTTTCATGATAATATATAGTGATTTATTATGAAACATCGAATAAAATTAAAATTTACACAGAAATCTCTCTATACAATAAAAACTTCCACACAAGTCTTAAATTCAAAGTATAAAATTGATTTGATTTTTTAGAATTAATAATTTGTGTATAATTTTAATTGTATATTTTTTTGGAGTATATACTTAAATATAGAAAATAGTATTGAAGAAATTTCAAAATATAAATAGGAAAATTAATAAATAGTATCTTTTATTGGCTTCTCATTTAACAAGGAGTTACATATAAGGGGCTATACTATTATTGAGTGTTTTAATTCTCCTTTTCCATTCTTTGAGACAATCTCCATTCCACTCGGGACAAATTTGTATTCGTTATTTCATTATCTTAGTTTTTGGAACAATGTTTTGTTCCAGACATCTCTTTCTCGTATGAATTGACAACCATTTGTTGTGTTCTCTAGGTCACACTTAGTCTAATATTGTTGCATTCACATTTAGAGATCATGGAGATTCTTGTTTCGGATGTGGATAGGCTTGGTATTTGGGTCTTTTTCTCACCAATTTCAACATTGTCATATGCTCTAAGAGAGAGGTTCAATGAGTTATGGAGCTCTTAGCCTTTGAGATTATTTCTTACATTCTGCATAAACGGTAAGGAACAAACCAAATAGCCCATACTTCCTTTGCACCATGTCCATCTTGATTTTCATCCATGCTTTGTCTAGTCCCATTCTTTTGACAATAATGAACCCCTTTTTCACTTTCCTATAATGGTTATATTTCCATACAAATGAAAAGAGACCCTAAGAAGTCATCACAATTGCCTCTCCATATTCTTTCATGGGCGTCTAATCCAAAAATAAGTAATATAAAGTTGACTAGATTTTTCTCCTTTTTTGAATGAATTACAAATCTCTCAATTTTCCATCATTAACTTGAAAATTAGCATGATTATTAAAATTCATCATTTAACACCAAAATTAAAGAGTAAGTGAACGATCAAACCGAGACAATATGAAAACCAAATTGATACTAGAGTTCACCAAATTTTGGCTGTCTCTGGATTCACACAATCAACAAACCACTACATCATTTCTCCTTCAAAGAGGCATTCTCCTTTTACAAAAAAGGTTGAATTATTTTCCCAATAAGGGGCTAGTTCTCTCCTTTACAAAGCACTGAAATACTCTCCTAATAAGGGGCTTACAAAATTATCCCAATGAGGGGCTCAATCTCCCAATAAGGAGCTTAATATTTTTTTACAAAAGGGATGATAATTTAGAAAAATACAAGCCTAATCGCTTATTCTTGTTCAAAGAGTTTATGAATATTTTTTTCTTTCTAAGAGAAAATTTTCATATATGTACTTTGACCATTCTTTATAGTTCAAAACTACCTCAACATCCTAAGGAGAGAATAGCTCTCTAGATCCAATAAATTATGATTTGGGCACAATTGAAAGGATGAGTTGAGAGAAAATCTCAATCATGCCCTTGAACATCTCAACATTCCCCTTAAATTAGGAAACTACAATGCTACATAGCTCTCTCACTTGTTTTATTTTTCGATTACAATAAGAATGAAAAATACAATTTAAGTGCATAATATGTAGTAGTAAAAATTTCATTTTATACGTTTCACCATTTTTCCCAAAAATTCAACGAGCCATATATTTCTCATATGAGGTATGTTTGACCTCATTCAAACTATGTCAAAAATCTCTCTATGATCTCTTCGTTGTGTAGAAAACTTAAAAAAAAATGGAAACCTTCTAAATTTGTCAAACGTGAAGATCCTCCTACATCAATGCCCTAAAATGTTGCTAGTGAAACCCCTCAAATCATAACGGCCTCCTGCATATTCATTAGATAGATATGGAATTCATTATTCTTATAGGGATATTGTTGCCTACATGGATTCCATGTGACATCTTCCCATTTTCCTATCTAGACATGTGGCGTTATTCTGAGTGGGCATGTCATTGACCATGATGTCCCTTAAGAGATTAAATCTTCTTGAGATTTACGTGCAACTATTTTTTTACCATAGTGTGGAGTGTGGAGCTTAGCTGCCTCGACACCTCAAATTGATGCTACTCTACATCACCACATCCCCACATCAATGCATGCCTTTCCTTGTCACCTCAACATGTTGCATAATGTGGGGGTATACTTCCTTATAACTACTCAATTCCTTCCCATGTCAATTCTTTGCATGCCATTAGCATTAGTATTTACTTGAGGTAGAGTGTGGATATACACTCTATTTCTTAATCCTTGTCTTTCCTTTAGATGGCTATATTTTGTAGTCATTTTCTTTTATTACTATAATTATATGGAGTGCAGAGTGCATAGGTAAAACCTCTACTCAACATTCGTCCTTCCCTCCATAATCTTGAGGCTCCACCATCAAAACATTAACACTAAGATTTTCACTAAGGCATGGAAAAAAGGGCTTTTTCTAAGGTACTGAAGAGAAATTTAAGGCTAGTAAACTACAAAACTTGTGATTTATACATGTTGAACCCAACTCACTATTTAGAGTGAATCCAATATGTATAATCTTATTTTTTATTATTTAGAAACCATCGAAATTTTGAGGCATGGATGAACTATGCTCTAGAATTTTGATGAGGGAAAACTAGACCTGGCACTTAAATTTTTCTTCAAGCCTATGATGTGTTTTATCCTTGAGAAATGGGTGAATTTGGATAATCCTTATCCTACAACATATTAACCTTAACTAAAAATTACAAAGAGTGTATGGTTATAGAAAACCTACATTTTCCATAAATACTAACAATAAACCTTAAACATTAATCTTATGATAAATGAAAAAGTATAACCTTTTGTTTTTTAAAAGTTATGTTCTTACCCTAACCTAATCATATGATTGTTATTTGACTGTTATTCATGACACATGATGACACAAACAAAATCAATGAAAAACAAGAAGCTCATTTCGATTATCAAATCCAAAATATAGTAGGTGTTATCAATCAAACCCTAAAATTAGCATAATAAATCATAGTACACACAATGTATACAAGATGTGATCATAGAGAACAACTCTAAAATATAAGAGAACTAACCTCCTTCAAATACCCTAATACATTTCGATATTCAAATCATAAATTCATAATGACTATATTGACTTTCATATATACCCATCCTTACTTATTGCACATGTGGACTACATTCAAAGATTGAAATCATATGTTCATAATGACTATTTTGACCTTTATATATACCCATTATTACTTATTGCACATATGGACTATTTATTAAACTGAACTCCAATATATGTAGTTTTACTCGATATAAGTCTTTTAGAGTTATATATATATAATCCTTTTAGAGTTATATCATCAAAGGATGATGAATATAAATATTAAAATAAATGAGAAACAACAAGGTCAATTTAATTGACATAAAATGTAAATTTTTTGTATGGAAATTATTTAGAAAAATATTGCACATGAAAAACTATCTTGTTTTCTATTAGCATCACATATTTATAAATCAAGTTTAGGCTTAATATAGATATGTTATCTTATCCATACAATACGTTTGTTGAGATAATATCTCAACCACACACATAAATAAGATCTAGATCTAACAAACTCCTCACCAAACATCTCACGTAGAGATTACAATAACTAATAACTATATGATGAGGAATATAAAAAATTAAGCACAAGAAAAGTAGAAGTTCATAACTCCAATACTTGTCTTAATATTTTTTTTGGTTGACTCTTCATCAACATATTTATCCACTTCTGAAATCTCATAGACTAAGCTCCATCACAATAGTCCATTATAAGCTACCACTTGATCCATTAAAGATACAATTGATTCAGACTATCAATTTTGTATTTGTAATGACTAGACTACTAGTCATTCTATTGGCATACTTCCATCTGTTGATATACATGGCCTATCGATGTATTCACCAATTATCTACAAAAACAATCTAGATATTGAATGTATCCAGAATCAATCTTACAACATGACACCTTCAACTATATTCATCATCATTTATTTTACACAAGATCACAAGTACACAAAGATATCAAACTGTAGATGCAACCAAATGGCAGTGTTCTTGGGCCACCACATTCACCAAGAACTACAAGCTTTTAAGTTAGGTTGCCCTATTATAAATACTATAGACATAAGCAGTGGCGGTGTTTTTTAAGTGCTTGAATATATATGCAGATAAATCTCAAAATAAATCAACAATATCAACAAGAATAAACTAAACCATTCACCAAGATGTTGCATGAAATTGCAAGTAATCAGTTCTCTTCGGTGTATCGTGACAAGGGACTAATCAGCTCTCGTGGATTCTTGAAATATGGCGGTGGTGAGTTTACCAATCACCTGCGGGTTTTGGTGTAATGGAAGTCGTACTTCCAACACTTTGTATCAGAGTTAGAGATCACGAGTTTGATACACACTCGGCTTGTGCTGAGGGGGAGATTGTTGCATGAAATTGCAAGTAGTCAGTGCTCCCTGGTGTATCATGACAAGGGACTAATCACCTATCATGGATCCTTGAAATCTGGTGGTGGTGATGTTACCAATCACCTGCGGGTTTTGGTGTAATGGAAGCCATGCTTCCAACACAATATACTGAAAAAAATAATGTAGACAAAACCCTTGAGGTAGGGTAACACCATATATTAATCCTTATGGAAGGATAACACTCCTTAAAAAATTCTCAAGATACATTCACAATATTTTTCATTATGCTTCAATACATTTCTTACACTTCTTTTTATAGCACTCTCTATCTTCTAGGAACCTTCTAGAAATCCTTCTTACATTTATTACATCTAACTACCATAGTGAGAATTATCTGATATACTGGACCTAGTCCACCTTACATTGAATAAATTCCACTAATAATACATAACCACATTCCCATTATGTACCTCCCTAGGTACCCCATATTACCTCTCTAGGTATACTACATTTCATCCCCCTTCACATGTTTTGTCCTTGAAACATGAAAATAAACCATACAATATGATCGACTAAGCAATGTATCCAACCAGTACCAAGTATGACCATCCATCCATCCTAATGGAATTTGAACATGATGTCCAACAATTGCCTTGCCACCCTAATCTTCATGATCTGCATCTTGTCAATACTTCCTTGGGATTGGTTCTCTATCTTGATGTCTTCTTGTAGTGATGGTAAGCCTCCATGCACCTCTGGATTGGTTTCCTTTGTGGTTCATTGTTTATGCATAAGTGTTTTGATGCTCACGCCCTTGTCTTGATGACTGTTGTTTCACTATATGATGTGGATGACGATATACAACAATTATAGGAATCAATTCTTTTTTCTTTAAATCTGCAATACCTTATGGTTTTGATTCAATGACCTTCTTAACTTCTTTATTGTGTCCTTCTTGTGGCTTTGTTTCATCTCCTTTTGTAGATTCTTCCTTTGACTCCACTTTGGACTATACAGTAACTTTTGTTATGGTCGTCATGGGTCCTTTTGTCTTACTAAGAGACACATCTTGCAATATGATTTATTTTTCTTGTATCACAACTTCAAAAAATTATTTTGCACATTAATATTAATGGTACCCACTGATTCTATCCAAGGATATCTCAAAACAATATCATGATCATCCATATCTATGGCATAAAAATATGAATGTAGCACATATTTTTCCATACTTAGTGTTACAAGGGAAAAACTCTCTATGGCCAAGGGTAAACCACAACAGACAGGTATGACTGTAGAAATCAACTCAATTCCAACATGTGCTATATAAACTAATGTGAAATACGAGGAATAATCCTACCTCAATCCAATCGTTTGATGTCGTTCCACCGTTGAGCACTTTGACCCAAAGCTTTACACCTGCAGGAAGTTCTCAACAAACAAGCGATGCAAGTATATAGTGACAATATATAAAATGAGTTAGCACATCAGATAGCACAATCCATTGATAAACATTACAAACATGCCCATGGATAATAATCATATATTTGCAATATATCGATAGGATGACAAAGGAGTATTTCTATTAATAATTGATCAACAAAAGTATCAACATTACAGACTTTTGTGTTGACACGGTTCAAAACCAAGAAACCAAGTTCCTTCCAACTGGGTCTCCACCACTTCAATATCCACCAAATGAAAGCTCATAGCAAAGAGATAATGAGATCCCCTTGACAATAAGGGAAGAGCTTGGGGGTTGAACACTGTGTTCAGACTTGAGGGACAAAGGGATGTAGACTCAATATGAAGTAATTTCTCCAGACTAACTTTACTCTCAAAGTTGAATGCTTTCTCTCCTTTTTTTCCATAGCTCAAAAGTGTGCTCTTATAGCCTCCAGAATTCAATTGAAGGGACAAGTCAGAACATTTCCAGTATATGGAAGGCCAAAGATCGGAGATCATTTGTCGTGACATGGAAACTCAACCTCATTTTGTATTTTCTGGCAAAAATCCTGATATACGTGAGCTGTAGTGAAGAAGCAAATGTATACGCATCTTGCAAAGCAGTTAGGAAGCATATATGTGGAAAAATATATAATTTTGGCTCTGGATTTATCAAAAAGGGGTTGATAAGTCTTCATAGGGTAATGGAAAAAGGCCCTATGTGCAAGATAGCAGTGGTGAGGAAAATCTTGCTATAACAGATGCCCGCTAATGTGTGAGATCCGAGGAGTATCTGCAATGACTGAAATACATTATAAATAACCCAGAAGTGGGGTGGTAGAGAACCAGCTGGATGAACTCAATTGCTCATTACATTATGTACTAACTTTGCATACATGGCTACCAAAAATACAATGCATATCCATGTGGAAAATATACCAACAAGTGTTCATGGCCATGAGTAGGAAAATATAAATGTGGTTGTTTGCACCCAATTAGTCACCTTGTGAGAAAATAAAGGGTGCTTACATGCCCTGTTGGGTCTTGCAGAGAATGACAACTGTAGAGGAAAGGGTTAGAGAAAATAAAACAAAACTATAAGCAAGAACTAAATAAAAACAAACTAAAACTATGAGCATATGGATAAAGAAATAAAAACACAAAAAGACCAATATCACCAATGTTTTTAGGCTGATCAATTGATGAAATCAAAGCACAATGAAGAAAGGGGACTGTGAGTCCCTTCTTCCTCCAAAGGAAGGCTCTTGTGTCCTCACAAACTTGCTCTCCTTACAATGATAAAATGAGAATGATGGTGAAAGAACTCCAAGCACATCCACTCAATGGAGAGGTGAATGGCTCTATGAAATGGTGTCAATGTGTTATTGTCAAAGAATGAGTCCTTTACAATCTTAGCAACATAACAATACATGAAATTCCTTGAGAAAATGATCTTTCTTCGTGGCTTTTTATAGCATAGCATTGGGTGATTATATAACTCCTTTGAGGTGTGAAAAGGGGCTCTTTAGGGCTTAATTAGGTCTTTGACTAGCCTACCATGTGGATTCAGCTCAGATTTGGGAGTCAAATCAACTTGGGAGCTGATCCATAAGTGGTTGGGAGGCCGACCAATTCTATAAATGCGTCGTTTAGCAGGTGCACGGGTTTTTGCGCCAATAGTCGTGCGTCGTGCATGCATGCGTGCTTTGTACGATCATGTTCCGCGCATATGGGCGCGCACCCATCTTGTGTAAAGCGCCCTTCAATTTTTGGTTATTTTGTATAGTTTTTTACCCTTTTGCAATGCTGTGAAATTAATCCAGTGCCATGAATGACTTCATTCCTGTTTTGACGATGCTGAGTTCTTGTCGCCATGTGTGGACGAAATTTCAGTGATAACAGATGCCCCCTGATGGATGAGGTTAGGAGCATACGTATAGCCGAAATCCATCAATGTTTCTTCTACGGAGAATGTTGTTGTAAGGGAGAGCAATAGTGGGACCGTGTAGAGCAATCCATTGGAGAAGGAAGGAACAGGTAGAGCCCGACCTTCCGTAAGGTGCGTAACAATATACAACTGTGTACAAACGAGGCAGGCATGCCCCATGCTCGTGTGATGTAACTCTGAAAAAAGATGACGGAAGTGTTGGTGTAGACAACTGCAGTGCCCTCGGGGGTGGTAATGATGATAAAGGCATAAGACAATTCTGCAAAGGAACATACTCTGAACAATAGGTAATGGTTGCAGTAAGAAGTAGCGATGATGATGCAGGCATTGATGGCCCTACCAAGTTCAGGGGTCTTCGGAAAATGACAAAAATATCTGCAATAGTCGCAAAGTAAGACCCACCATAACATGAGAAAGTGTTGGTGTCGAATGTTATGAGGGCCAATGACAGCAAGGAGCAATGTTGTTTCACCCTGTGCCGTCCGAGATCTCTCATTTAAAATAGAGAATGAGAATCAAGATACTGTCGCCCTTCTGGAAAAGTGTGTTGATGTCGACAAAAACGGGGACGCGACTCCCAGAAGAAAAGGGCTCTATGGAATCTACTGAGGTGAGGAAGTGGCAGAGGTACATGGACGAAGTCAAGAAGTGGGAAGACTCAAGACTGCCCTTGGCTGGAGGATGTATGAGAGAAACAGTGGCCGCAACCATGTAACAAGGTCGAGTGTCAGGGGGATGACAAGACCGGTGATAAGTTGTGCCAGAGGCGGGACAAGGTGAACAAATTCATAGGGTAGAGGTAACTGACCTGTGGAGTACTCTGAAGATATGGATGATGCCAGCAAAGGTAGATGATAAGGAATGCGCCAACCAAGGGTGAAATGGGTTGCGTGTGTCCAAAAGAAAGCAAGTCGCCAACGGTGACGACAAAAGAAAATGTAATGACTGGAAATAAAGGCGTGTGTACAATAAATAATGAATAATTTTGGGGAGAAATGTACAAATACAGAAACGGGTGCCCCAGTGTGAAATGCATGCCCCAGGGAGGGCAGAATTGTTTTGGGAAACTGATGAAGGGTGGGGGCCCCATTGGTGAGTTTCTGTATGAGGTAGGTGAAATGAGGGTAAGTTTGCAGATGGGCAAACTGAGTGTGGATGAAATGAACGGTTCATGATCCTGCGGAGGTGCAGGTAAAAAATAGAACCATAAAGAGATAATCTGGGAGTCCATGTGGGAAAGCTAGCAAAATGAAGAGAAAGAGTATGTGGCTGATGCATGACATGATGAAAGACTATCGGGACTCCCATCCCTAAAGGGTAATGAAGAACAACATGAGTGTCAAAAGTGCCAAAAGGTGCTATGAATGGGACAACTCATGTGGATGAGAATGCTACCGGGTTACAGTACCGAAGATGCAAATGGAGGCGTGGGTACTGCAGAGCCGGGAATAAGGATCCCAAAGGCCAATATCAGAGGGTGTGACTAAAAATGTAAATGCAATACAGTGGGATAGACTACATGCCAGTGCTAAATATATACCTAAAGGGATGATGTCGATGACCGATGAGCAAGTACCTGCGCACATAAAAACCAAATACCCAAAGTGAACAATATCTGAAGAGAATCAAAGATATGAGCTTGTATTTGACAGATGGGACTATGTGCGTGTGTACCTAACCATGATATGAAAAAAAGGTGCCCCGGGGGCTCAGAATGAAAAGTGGCCCAGGGACATCTATGATGTAGGTGGCGGGACGATGATCCTGTGGCTGAAGACGGTTTGAAAAATGGACACCGTGGGCTCCCGGAATGGTGAGTGGAAGTTTGGCAAAAGGCCTATATATAGTTGTAGGGCCCACATTGCCACCTCATTTGTACCTGCTACCTCAGTGACTGGATGAGAAGATTGCAGAGGAGATTTGGAGTTTCAGGGACCACGAGGTATCCGACTGGTGGTTTGCGAGAGTCAGGTTAGTGGTCTGATCATCCTGCATAGAAATAGGTTTCAAATTTTTGGGCAGGGTAGGTACGGGGGGCCGTACAGGGGGTTTGAGGGGAATTTTGATAGGATGTGGGCCCACATGCGCGGGTGATTCAGTGGAAGGCGCACACACATGCGCGCCTGTCCACTGAATATGAGCGCATGGGTGCACATGTAGGATAATTTAAGGCGCGCCCTCAGGGTGCGCCTGTGAGGTGAACAGGCGTGCACATATGCGCGCCTGTAAGGTGGATAGTTGCGCTA
Organism: Picea glauca; assembly: GCA_000966675.3. Lineage (NCBI taxonomy): Eukaryota > Viridiplantae > Streptophyta > Pinopsida > Pinales > Pinaceae > Picea > Picea glauca. Next base: position 116,213 of record JZKD02S2077700.1, on the reverse strand, counting down.
TTGAGTGGGGCTGTGAGTTGGACAAGCGCGCTTAGAGGTGCGCCTGTGTAATGAATAGGTGTGCTCATGAGCACGCCTGCGTAATGAACAGGCGCGCATATGTGCGCGCCTGTACAGTGAACAGGCGCGCATATGTGCGTGCCTGTGGGTGAAAAAACCGCGCCAATGAGGCAAGGTTGAAGGGTAAAAAAGGGAGTCTTTTTGATGCATTTGATGGTTGCATAAGTTGATATAGGACTCTTTGTTGTGTGCAGGTGGCTAGTAGTGACTATGGATGTTCGGTGGCGTGAGCGAGACTGGTCGCAGTTACGAGATGTTGTGGCCAATGCCGGGCCTGCGGTGCGAGCGACTTTGGCAACCTGTGGGTTGCTAAAGTTCTTTGAGTGCCCGTTGATACGGGCACAAGAGTATTTATTACAGTTCCTACTCCATATGTGGAGCGCGGAGCTGCACTACTTCCTCGTGCGAGGAGAGCAGATCCCCTTCACTGCGGTGGAGGATGTCTATTTTTTGACTGGGCTCCCCTTTTGGGGTACGCCCCTACCAGCAGAGCTTGTGCTGCCGAGGGATACAGCCCTGGCGACGATCGCTGAGCGATATTGCTCAGGCGAGAACTACATGTATGGGAATGTAGTGAGTGTCAGTGGGATAGATTATTTGGTGCATCGTTGCATAGCGGCGATGATTGTCCATGTGTATGGGTCACTTGTGACCCAACGGATTAGTGGTGGCCAGCTTCTGGTGCTGGAGAGGGTGGTGGTGGGCCGTGAGCGGTTCGCATGGGGACTGAAGCTACATGTGCGGATGATCGCATAGTTGGATCGATGTCGGTCCATGAGTACAGGCAAGTTTGCGTTTGGTTCTATCTTGGTTGCCTGGTTCTTGGAGAGGGTGCCGATGTTGTGCCCGAGGGTGCTACTAGAGGCGTCAGGGGCACGAGAGCCGCGCTTGAGGCGGTGGTCATCAGTGTTGGTTCGCCACGGTGGTGGCGAAGGAGGTCATTACTTTACAGTGCAGGCGGCACAGATATGGCGGCATATGCCGCAAGTGATACTTCGGTACCCCTATGCTGGGGTGGACTTCCGAGGGGACCCGGACATGGTGCTGCCTCCTGGGGAGGTTTTTGACCATCGAGGTATGTGGATTATTGTGTATGTTTTTTATTTATGTTGTTTGTTGATATACCAGTTCATATGTGATATAGACGCTGATACGATTGTGTGTTTTTTGTTTTGTTCATGTGCAGATGTGGCACCTCGCGGGCGCAAGGTGGAGTTCTAGAGAGCGCCGATGCAGAGAGAGCCGGAGAGATTGCCGCGTGGAGAGAGGCATCGGCGGGATGAGGCCGCGAGGCGACCAGCAGAGCCTGAGAGACTGGTGAGGAGGCGTCGATACGATGACCCTGGTGCGGGGCCATCACATGCTCCTCCGGCGGAAGCCAGAGTAGATTTTGATGATATACGTCGTCGACTGGAGATGGTGTTACAGGACATTCCTAAGGGCATGTGGATCCGTATCCAAGACGAGGGGTTCCTAGAGCAGTGCATAGAAGTACCGCCACCATGGCGGAGTATAGTGCGACGAGCATCTGTGCTTGTTGCGATGACCAGTGGACGCCTGCCGCCGGGGCAGGAGGGTCCTGCGGGGGTGCCACCACCACTGCCTAGGGCGGGTGGGGGTGGGCCATCGCCTCCTCCTAAGGGAGGAGCAGGTGGGGGTGCGATAGAGGCACCCTGATGTATGATATATATTTTTGTATATAGGCTGGTGAGTCGAGTTTTTTGTATCGATGGACTTGTGATAGCCTGCGGGCACATGTATTTTTTGTATGTAAACATTCGGATGGCCGGAGAGGCCTTGACATATATATGAGTATACATATTTTTTGAGATCCTGATGTCGTTTACATATGTTTTTTTGTGAATGATGATTATGCTTATTTGATCTTTATGCTGTGACAGGATGTATGAGGTGTGTTATGTATGTGTAGCTTGATGTGATATATGCCAATCTAACACCATGTTAGCTATTTCATCTGTTGTTTGATTCAATTGTCTTGGAATATGTGTAAATGTAATGGAATCAAAATGTCGAGATAAYARTMTAACCTGCAGGTATTTGCGAAAGAGGCACGGATCGCGTACACGGTAAACATTGTTGAGCTGGAGAACGACTAGTTGAGAGTCGAGGAAGACGCTAAGGTGTCGAATATGATGACGTTGGGCGTCGTCCAGGAGGCCAATGACCGCAGTGTATTCGGTTTGGTTGTTGGTTGCTGGTCCCAAATAGATGCCGCTGGAATGTAGCATTTCATGTGAGGGGGTGTATAGAGCCCAAGCCGCCGAAGTGAGATTTTGGGTCCAACGGCTGGCGCCGTCGGCATAACCGATGTGGTAGGCTGGTGGAGGAAGCATATGTCAATAGCACAAAGGATAGTTTAGACGAGAGGGTAGGAGAAAAAGATTAAAAACACTAGAAAAAGAAATAACCTAAAGTAGTTTGACTACTCCTAAGCATAAAATTTCTTGAGGTATAACCCATTGATAGGTTCTTTGAGTGAGAGACCTTCGAGGGAGGCCAAGATGTATGTGCCTTTGGTGAGGCAATTTTGGATGATGTAAGGGCCATGCCAAAGTGATTCGAATTTTCCGTGGCCAAAGGTATCATGAGCGATATCATAGGCCAAGACGAGGTCGCCTTCTCTGAATGAACGAAGGTTGACATGGCGATCAAAGGTAGCTTTGGATCATTTTTTGGCTGCTTCGTTGTTCTGTAATGAAGATCGGTGATCCTCATCCAGCGACTCCAATTTCAGCAAGCGTTGCTCCATTGGAGCAGTGTCAGGTAATAGCTCAATTGCGGTGCGAAGGGTGGGAATTTCGCACTCGATGGGAAGAGTTGCCTCAACCCCATGGACTAAATGAAATGGCGTGAAACCCGTAGCGGTCTTGACTATCGTTCGATAAGCCCATAGCACGAAAAATAACATGTGATGCCAATTGGTTTTATGTTTATTAATCGTGCGCTGTAACATGGTCTTGAGGACTTTGTTCACTGCCTCGACCTGTCCATTTCACTGAGGGTAATATGGTGAGGCAAACTCATGAGAGAAGCCTAACCGAGATGAGAGTTCGATGAATATCTCATTCTCAAAGTGTTTCCCATGATCGGAAACGAGTTGGAGTGGTACGCCAAAACGGGATATGACGTGGTTAAAGAAGAAGCGCCCTGCAGTGTCAGCGGTGTTGTTGAAAGTGGGCATAGCTTCGGCCCATTTGGTGAAGTAATCAATGGCGACAACAATGTATTTGTGACCGTTGCTGGAGGGGGGATTGCAAGTCATAAAGTCAATGCCCCATTTA
>JZKD02S2077700.1:82908-94544 GCA_000966675.3 Picea glauca | reverse complement strand
AGGGCACTAACTAAGGAGGATAGACCGTACCCTTAGCCGTACTACCCGACTACCCAGGTACTAGAGAGTATCTTCCCGAGTGTTGTTCTCGGTGACACTATAGCAGTCCAGAGGCTGATAGGTTTATCTAAAGAGGGATTCAAGAAATCTAGGTTGATCAATACACAGGTTTTGTCTTATGCGCTACCACTCGAAGGGGTACCAACAAGGGTTACAAGGGTGGCCAACAGATGTGCGCTTAAGAACCACTTGTATTTTCAGCGTGTATGAATCCCTCAACTACGGGTTTATGTGCGTAACGACATATATCTGTGGTCTAAAGATGTTGGAATACGTCTCTACCCTGAAAAAACAATTCCCACAATTTCTGCCAAGGAAAGTGCTCTGATACCACTTGCAAGATACCAGATATAATAAATATGTTGAACAGAAATAAAATGCCAGAAATGGTAGAATAACAGTAATATATCCAGCATAATCTCCACAATAACACATAAATGATATAAGAACAACAACATAAATAACACTTTGATTCAGAAATCAATGTTCACAGGCCTCTTCGAGGGGTAAGCCTCCAATCGAGCAGTGCTCTGTTACAATAATCTCCAAGCTAGGGTTTTCATACCCTCGACCCTTATTTATACTAAATATGTCTATCAAGAGAAGCATCTAAAGGAAGATCCTTCTAGAAGAGGAAGCTTCAATTAGGTCTTCTTACACCCGCCTTATTCTATTTTATTGAAAGGCCTTATTAATATTGACCTTTATTACATCTGAATATATTAATCTACCTGTGTGCGGGTTAGGACCTTAACAGAAACATAATTCAAGCAACTAATCAACCACTGTATAACCGATGCATAAGCAAACAGTCGTAAGTTTGGATTAGTGTATGGGAAGGGTAGCAAAGCCCAAAACCTTGAAAGTATTTCCTCTCACAGAGGTATGGATAGAAACAAGATCCCCAAATATGAATAAATCCACAGAAATATCTCTGACGGTAGGTGAGTATCCAGGGGTTATCCCTTCAACAAAATTCGCGCGACCTCCTGCTTAACTCCAGTGTGAGCGGAGCCTCCTGATATTACCAATTATACAATGGATTTCTCAACTCCCTGTCTCAGACACATATGTTGATTTAACTTCCTTGGAGAAGCTTACTCACAAAATCCTATTCCAAGGCACTAAATCCTAGGCTAGTTTGTGCACCCTATACAATAAAATTGTTACTAATCAATTTTAGTTTAAAGAGTAATTTTTATTGGCCGTGATTACTCAAAGAGGTATGGAAATGAAACTCATGGTGTTATTACTCTTCCTGAAAAATAAAAATAGATATAATGCAAAGCCTAACCTTAACTTTTCAGTGAATGACATGCTAAATAAAAATAGTGCAATTTTCAATTTTAACTCTGCAACTCAGAAGTAAAATGCAATATTTCGCCAAATGTGCTAAGCTAATCATAAAGGTTTCAAGACAAAAATACCAGCCAATGCAAAATACCTATTTTTTTTTAATTTTCAATGTATTAAAAAGAAAATGCATGGACTGATAAGTGACTTGATATATAACTTCTACTATGTATAAAATCAATCACTCGAGCATAATACCAAGAAGCTAAGTAGACAACCCAACTAGCAAGGACAAATCAAAAATGGAAAACAAAGAGAAAGACGCCGCCTAAAAATTCAACTCCACATAGGTTTCCTGTCATCCCAGATAATCTCAACAGGTACCACAGATACCTAAGAAGGCTTAGTGATCCTCAAAACCTACCCAACAGTCACTAAACCAAGCAAACAAACAAGGGGGAAGTGGTATATGCTCATGTTCAAGAGAAAAGGGCATATATACACCTCTTATAGTGGGACAACAGGCGTATACATGCGACTGTCAGGGAAAAAAGGGCGTATATGCTTTAAAACAAGGCCAGGTAAGGGTAAAAGGTTGAAAACTCAGACCCAGATTGAATAGAATATGTTCAACAGTGATACGAAAAGAAAAACAAAATAAAAAGAGAAATGTAAGAAGAAAAAGTACTTCAACCCTTAGAAGGAAGATCTCTCCCCAGTGGAGTCGCCAATTCTATTACAAGGGAAAAACTCTCTATGGCCAAGGGTAAACCACAACAGACAGGTATGACTACAGAAATCAACTCAATTCCAACATGTGCTATATAAATTAATGTGCAATACGAGGAAGAAGCCTACCTCGATCCAATCGTTTGATGTCATTCCACCATTGAGCACTTTGACCCAAAGCTTTACGCCTGCAAGAAGTTCTCAACAAATAAGTGATCCAAGTATATAGTGACAGTATCTAAAATGAGTTAGCACATCAGATAGCACAATTCATTAATAAAAATTACAAACATGCCCATGGATAATAATCATATATTTTCAAGATATCGATAGGACGAGAAATGAGTATTTCTATTAATAATTGATCAACAAAAGTATCAACATTACAGACTTCTGTGTCGGCACGGTTCAAAACCAAGAAACCAAGTTCCTTCCAACTGGGTCTCCACCACTTCAATCCTCCACCAAAGGCAAGCTCATAGCAAAGAGATAATGAGATCCCTTTGACAATAAGGGAAGAGCTTGGGAGATGAACACGGTGTTCACACTTGAGGGACAAAGGGATGCAGACTCAATATGAAGTAATTTCTCTAGAGTAACTTTTCTCTCAAAGTTGAATGCTTTCTCTCCCTTTTTTTCCATAGCTCGAAATTGTGCTCTTATAGCCTCCAGAATGCAACTGAAGGGCCGAGTTGAAACATTTCCAGTATATGAAAGGCCAAAGATCGGAGATCATTTGTTGTGACATGGAAACCCGACCTCATTTTGTATTTTCTGGCACAAATCCCGATATACGTGAGTTGTAGTGGAGCAAAAAGCGTATATGCATCTTGCAAAACAGTTAGGAAGCATATATGTGGAAAAATATATCATTTTGGCTCTGGATTTATCAAAAAGGGGTTGATAAGTCTGCATACGGAAATGGAAAAAATCCCTCTGTGCAAGATAGAAATGGTGAGGCAAATCTTGCTATAACACTTAGCTTCAAATCTTTAAAAAATTGAACATTTTCACCTTCAACATGTGTCCATTGAATATTCTTTGTACGAACTTGCAATCTATGAACCAATTGAATATTGATAAAGTTATGCATGCAACTCGAGTTAATAGAAACAGTGATATTTTCTTTATGAATACAACCATGGACTTGTAATATATATTTTCCACATGAAAATCAGCATTTGGTTATTTCTTTATCCTTACTCTTGGCACAAGACCACTTGTCTAAAAACACTTGTTTGAATTTTTCATCATAGAAAGCCATCATTTTTTCATAGTCAAGTGAGCTCCACCAAATGGTTGCATCACCTTGTAAGCGTAAATTAACTATACATCTCCAATTTTTCCAAATTGACTTCTCTTATTTTAGAAATTCTTCAATACTAGGGGTCATCATCTTTTCCAGTAAAAAACATCTTGCTTGGGAAATTCTTCAACAAAAACTAGGGTTTATAAAAGAACTAACAATGCAAATCGCGCAACGTTTTACGGAAAAACCCTAAAAAACTCTTGTATTTAAAATGCTCATAACTTTAATTTGTGGACTCTGTTTCAGCTTATTGTTTTTTCGAAATTGGCATTTTTCCAAGAGGAATTCAAATATCCAATTTGTTTCTAACAATTCTACTCAGAAATTTTTAAATATGAACCTGAAGTGTGCCACCCCATTTTTTCCTTTTAAAAAATATGTAAAAAGAACAAAATATGTCTTCCCTTCTATGGCCAAGGAAAGATACTTGGTAGTAGTTGGCTAAATTGATTAGCCGGTCATATTGTATGGTTTCTTTTTCTATTTCGATGATGAAACAAGTGAAGGGGGATGGAATATAGTATATCTAGGGAGGTGATATGAGGTACCTAGGGAGGTACCCAATGTGAATGTGGTTATCTATTATTAGTGGAAGTCATTCAATGTAAGGTGGACTAGGTTCACTATATTAAATAATGCCCACTATGGTAGTTATATATAATAAATGTAAGAAGACTTTCTAGAAAGTTCCTAGGAGATAGAGAGTGTTATATAAAGAAGTGTAAGCAATGAATTAAATCATAGTGAAGAATATTGTGAATGTATCAAACATTGCTTGACGACTGTTATCCTTCCTCAAGGGTAACACCATATATTAATCCTTATGGAAGGATAACACTCGTCAAGAAATGCATGATACATTCACAATATTCTTCATTGTGCTTCAATACATTGCTTACACTTCTTTATATAACACTTTATATCTCCTACGAACCTTATAAAAATCCTTCTTACATTTATTATACCTACCTACCACAGTGGACATTATTTAATATAGTGGACCTAGTCCGCCTTTCCAGCTCCTCTAGCCCACGAGATTGTACACATGTAGCAGTCATTTGGCATATTCCTCATAGTCATCAACAAGAAGATACTTGAAATTCCCTCTTCTGAGCATAGCCTTGAATAATTATGGATTAACGTTGACTTTAGTGCCATCCTCCCAAGTGTATTTACACATTCGTGCAGATCTTCACACGGAAAAAAAATTACTCTAGCAACTTAGTTTACTATATGAATAGACCTGTCTCAAGAAATAAGATGGCTTCCAAGAGTAAGTGGTTGCCAATCAAACACAATCGTCGAGTAATGTGAATTTTTCAACCACCAAGAAGGTATGCATCCGCCAACAAAGTTTGGTAACTACTAGGATAATATGCCTTTAACTCTAGAGTGCCTTGTCTATTTCTTTCTTACTTATTTAACAACAATTTTCAAAGAAAGGATCTACATACATAACCTTACTGCAATCACTCACACAACTAATCCAATTCTACTCTCCTACTTTCTTATAGCAACATATTACATCTCACATCCCGAGGGAGTTACACCCACAACTACTAGCTCTTATACCAAGTTAGGCAGGTTGGATAGGAGGAGTTTGATGAGAGTCGAGACTCAGTTGCATCTTGGACTCCACCATTGTAATTTGGCATTCCACCATTAATAGAAAATGACAGTTTTTCCTATTTTACATTTCTGTTCAATGGATGTTGTGTTATGAATGTCATTTACATGTTTGTGAATTATAGATGAATGTTAGAAATCATCTGCAGGGATAAATATACAGTTTCCTATCTAAGAATGTGTTGAATTAAGTCTGATTCTCTAGGCTAAGTGCAAGGAGTGTGGGACAGAGAGAGGAGACTCTGTAAGCTGATGCAAGGAGTGCATGTCTGAACTCAGTGGAGTCAGAAGAGCAGCTTCTAGGAGGGCACACCAGATTTATTCACCGACTCGGGGAGACATTTCAAGGTGGTTAAGTCCCTTGAAAAGAAAGACTTTGTGGGAGAAAAAACATTCCAGAGTTACTAAACACTCTGAAATACTCTTCTAGGAGGGCATCAAGCTTGCATTAGCATACCCAGGAACAACATGGTTGAAGGTGTTGAAGAATCCCAGAATTGTTGAACATTCTAGTGAAGGAAGGCTTTACAAGAACTTCAACGACAAAGGAAAGGAGATGCCTTAAACCTATCCATACGACCGAGGGAGAAGTCATCGAAAAACTGATCCAAGTGTAAGGAGTGCGCATAAGGTGTTGTATGTTCACCTTATAAGTTCAAGAGGAAGGGAGATAAACTTCCAGGAGGGCATGAGAAGATCGTAGAGGAACTTGGAACCTTTGAGTTTTTCAATCCGAGCAAAGTCGCAAGAGAGTTGCATAGATTTCTGCAAGGAGTGCAGAAAGCCTTTGAGAATAGCCTAAGTCTCCAAAGGGGATTTACGATAAGTATGCAAAGGAGTCGAGGACTTTTGAAAGTCCCAAAGATGGAGAAATCACCCATCGTTGAAGAAAGGATAGGTGGCAGAAGATCGAGAGGTCCAGGAGTAGGAACTTCGGAAGGGTTGTCGGGAGCAAGAAAAGGATATTTGCGAAGTCAGGATAAGAGATTTCAAATCCAGGTTGTTATATCTGGAAGACACGTGGCAGAGAGTCGTGTATCTTGGAGGAGGCGTGCTTCAGAAGAAGTCGAGAAGAAGCAAATTCAAGAGGAGATAGGACTCGTGAAGTCCGAACTCGTGATTCGATCACAGACATTGATCACATGAGGAACGTGGACCATAGATCTAGTCCCAAAGAGTTCATCGATTAAAAAATCGGGGAAAGGAGGAAAGATCTCATGAAAGTCTCGAAGTGTGGGGTCACAAAGGAAGTTGACCCATGGTCTTAGTCCGTGGTCATATCAGGGAGAGAGTCTAGCACAGAGAGCTAGCAGCATTGGCATCGAAGTTCAAAAGCGCTAAGTAAAGGGTCTGCAGGTGCCACATTGTGGGTGTTGAGGAAGTGAAAAAGGGCCTATGTCAAGTTGAAAACGGTTCCATCAGGAGCCCGACGAACCATTCAATTCGACAAATTGAACGATCCTATTCCAGGAGGTTGTGCATCCCCATTAAGGATAAGGAGGGGTGGGGTTTGTGCCAGAGTGGTATCAGAGCTTGATCTCTCTCACGTGGGGAGAAAGAGATAAAGGAGTTGGTGAAGAATTGATTTCTGTAAGCCAGGGAGGCAGGGTGCCATGCTCTGTTGGATCTATTGCAAGGTGTGTAGTAGATGGTAAACAACTAGGTGGGTTGTAGACAAAGAAAAATGGCCATCAAAGGTTAGAAATGTGGGAGAGGAGAGTTCCACTCGTAGAAGAGTAAGGTGGAGATGGACAGGGAACTCGGTGAAATCTTAGCACAGATGGAGATGCTTTCATTTAAGATGCAATAGGAATCAAAGGTACATTGGAGGTATGAATGCCCTTTGAAGAGGAAAGTTAGATGGCCTGTTCAGATATTGTTGGCTAGAAGGTAGCAACATGTGTTAAAGAGGTGGTTGAGACATGTTGAAAACCCTAGTCATAAGGGAAAGAGATCTGGCAAGAGTCTCATAGATTTCCAGGTGGGCAATGAGAAGGGATCAATGAATCTCGTAAACTACTAGGTGGGCAATGAGAAGGGATCAATGAATCTCGTAAACTACCAGGTGAGCAATGAGAAGGGATCAATGAATCTCGTAAACTACCAGGTGGGCAGAGGAGACATCCCATATTTCTAGGTGGGAAAGGGAGAAGAAATGTGCTCAGCTGAGAGTTCATTGGCAGATGAGGAGGCAGAAGAAAAACCTCACTCAGATGGAGATTCACGCAGAACTGTGAGCTGTGTGAATGAAGATGACGAAAAGTTAGAAACTTTCATTACAATGAAGGAGGAGGATCAGAAATAAATTATGATCATTGTAGGAGTTGAAATATTCCTACCAAGTGGCCAAGGAGAGGCTAGCACAGATGTTGTAGATGAGGCAAGGAGAAAACAACCAGAGACTATCAAGGAGGAGAAGGAACAGACACTGATGTCTTTACCGATAGAAGAAAAAGAGTATTCAGTAGAATCCCTCGACATTTTCAACTAGGAAGTTGAACAAGAGATGACTGTAGCATTGGGGTCTATAGAAAAAGAAGAAGCAGACAACATAGAACTTGTTGATTTGTGTGAAGAATTTGAATCTCTTGAGAGGAGAGTGGAAATGCAAGGCATGCATATCCAATAGGATAAGTTGGAAGCCGATGAAGGACCACACCATCATGAGAAGAAGTTGGAGGAAGATGGAATGAGAACAACCAAAGGACTAGCAGGAGCGAATATGTTAGGAGAGGTGGTAGTTGAGCAACAATTTAGTGATGAGGATCCTACAGGAGTGAAGATTGTAGTAGAGTGGCAAGCTAAGGCCACAAAGGAATAAGATGTCTTGGGAAATCAGTGTGATTTTCCCATCGACAAGGAGCAAGTGCAGTGAACTAGACTGCAACAGAAGAACCAGCTGATAGAGAAGCTGGACAAGGTGATCGAGGAGATAAGAAAGATGATGTCGGAGTCGATAGAGGAATTGGTCAGCAAGAGGAAGCTAAATGATAGAAAACCAACACAAGCAGCGGGGATGATGCTGGAGAAGCAATGGTGAAGCAGAGGAGCTGAGAGACAGCTCCAAGATAAATTTTGGGATCCAAGTGGATTTCAACCACATTGGAAGGCTCATGAGCAGGAGCTCGTGATTTTTTACACTATGGAGTATGATGCAAAAGCATCGCTCCATATCAGCATGTGCCAGCTAATTAACACATGTGGGGTATGACTTTTTTCACTGTGGAGTATGATGTAGGAGCATCGCTCCATATTGGGATTGTGTGAGAATACCTAGGAAAAACATGGTTGAAGGTGTTGAAGAATCCCAAAATTGTTGAATATTCTTTTGAAGGAAGGATTTGCAAGAAGTGAAACGACAAAGGAAAGGAGATGCCTTAAACCTTTCCATAAGGCTGAGGGAGAAGCCGTCGAAAAACTGAGTCAAGTGCAAGGAGTGTGCCTAAGGTGTTGTGATTTCACCTTATAAGTTCAGGAGGAAGGGAGAGAAACTGCTTGGAGGGAACGAGAAGCTCGCAGAGGAACTTGGAAACTTGGAGGTTTTCAAGCTGAGCAAAGTCGCAGGAGAGTTGCATAGATTTCTACAAGGAGTGCAGAAAGACTTCGAGAATAGCCTAAGTCTCGAAAGGGGATTTGCGCTAAGTGTGAAAAGGAGTCTAGGACTTGTGAAAGTCTTGAAGATGGTGAAATCACCCATCGTCAAAGAAAGGGCAGGTGGAAAAAGATTGAGAGGTTTTTGAGAAGGAACTTCACAAGGGTTTCCAAGAGAAAGAAAAGGATCTTCACGAAGTCATGAAGAGATATTTTAAATCCAGGCCATTAGATATGGAAGACACGTGGCAGAGAGTCGTGCATTTCAGAGGAGGATCCCTTCGGAAGAAGTTAGGAAGAAGAAAATTCAATAGAGGACAGGACTCGTGAATTCCGAACTCACGATTCGATCACATTCGTTGATCGTGGGAGGAACGTGGACCATAGATCTGGTCCCGAAGAGTTTTCCAATTCAAAAATCAGGGAAAGGAGGAAAGAGCTCGCGAAAGTCCTGAAGTGTGGGCTTGGGAAGGGAGTTGACCCACGGTCTCAGTCCGTGGTCATATCAGGAGAGGGTTCGCAGGTGCCACATCATGGGTTCTAAGGAAGTGAAAAAGGGCCTATGTCAAGTTGAAAATGGTTCCATCAAGAGCTCGTCGAACTATTCGGTTCAATGAATTGAATGATCCTAGACTAGGAGGTCGTGCATCCCCATTAAGGAGAAGGAGGGGTGGGGTTTTCACCACATTTCATCCACAAACTAATGGTCAAACAAAAGTGGTGAATATAACAGTAGTGCATATTCTTCGTGGCTATTGCAGGAAGCATCCTAAGCTTTGGAATGAGAACCTACACTACATGCTTATAAATGGGTTAAGCATTCTTCGACTCAAACATCTCCATTTGAGGCATGTTTTGGTTATTTGCCAAAATCTCCTTTAGATTTTATTTTTGGGAAGGATGTTGCTATTGATGGTCATTATGACATTCATAGAGAAAAGAAGTTCATTGAACAAATTTAGTTGGTGCATCAAATGGTACAAGAACAGTTGGAAAAGAGTGAAGAAAAATACAAGACGAGACATGAAAAGAATCATGTTGATCACAGTTTCCAATTTGGATATGAAGTTTGGCTTTATATTAGCAAGGAGAGTCTTAAAGGAGAAGGTAAAAAACCAAAACCAATTAGATATGGACATTTCAAGATTCTTGAAAAGATTGGCAGAAATGGCTTTCATTTGGATTTGCCTCCTTATATGAAAATGTATGTAGCTTTTAATGTTGATATTTGAGATTGTATGAGCCTCGTTTGATTAATTATCAAGAAGAGCATGTTCAGATTCCTTCCATAGATGACTTCTCACCATAATATCTTTCAGAATTGCACGAGGATACAATCCTTGACTAAAATATAAGAACATCAAAATGAGGGAATGTGGAATGCCTTCGTGTTGGTCTCAAAGGCACAAATCCAAGAAAATCTAAATGGATTAAGGTTGTAAAGGTGAGGTAACTATACCCTCATCTTCAGATTGACTGAAATTAGTCTTTTGGAGGTCCAAAATCTTCCCAATGGGGAAGAGTGTGTTGATTAAGGTTGGTTGTCATTGATGTCAACCCTTGAAGAAAGCCCCATAGAACAAATTTTTTTGTAATGGACCCAATATTTTTTGATGTAAATATGACTCATTATTGTTTTTTCATAGTTGATAAGAAGTAAATATGGATGAACTCCAAAGTGGTCCCCTTATGGTGAAAGCCCTCACGGGAAGATGCTTTGCGGGGTAATAGAACCCATGCTTAATTGTGGAATAATGAGATGAAGGATAGTGAAATTGTCAGGGAAACTATCCTAGATGGATAGTGCTTGTCATGCCATTTTCGGTGGTATGTAGAACATCACATAACTCCTCACAGTTAGAGATTTATGACCATGTGAAGTTAGAGAACCCAGGTTTGGGTAATGGACCCAAGTTTATTTGATGGATAACGGTATGATTTTTGCTATATTTGAAGGTAATACTATTCTAGATGGATATTACATCTCATTCCATTTCTGGTGGTATGTGGAATGTCTCATAACTCCTCACGGTTTGAGAGTTATGGCCTTATGAAGTTGGAGGGCCCTCATATGTCATCTAGAAGCCCCAAAAGCTCAAAGTAGTCAAAGTGGTTTAAGAGATTTTAAAAGGTAAATAATAAAGTGAAGTGATGAGTGTATTATAATTTAAAGTGAATAAAAAATATATTATTTCAATAATAAATTTAATGGAGAAATTAAAAGTGGGTTAACCCTAAAATAAGGAAAGTGGGCCAAGTGACCTAGAAGATGTTTTTAAGGAAGTTACTTGGAGAGTATAAATAAGAGGAAAGTCTCTCTCATTTTAATCAAACTTGAGAATATTTAATATATATAGGTGTCTGAGGTAACCAAGGATATCTAAGCCAAATTTCTTAGGGAAGCTGAAGAAAAGAAGGTTGAAATACAAGGAAGGATAAATTCTTTTGATGGTGCTTTCTAAGGTATGTTATTTATAGGTCATCTCACCATTTTCGCTATAAAGTTTTTTATATAATGATTCAGACCATGAAATTTATATTTCATTGAGAAAACCTACCCAAGTATCTGTGGTAAGCAATTCATCTTGTGGTTCATTTTATTTTGGGAGTTACACTCCTTGGAAAATAGGGTTTGTGGCTAGTCAAAACAGGTGTTTTGGGTAAAAATGTCATAACTTCTTCATAACAGATCCAAATTTAGTGAGACCAAATGTTTTGATTAGTTCACAGTTTGTAGTATGTTGTGTAACATTTTCAGAAGAATTCAAAAAATATTTTGTGTGGGGCACACTCTACAAGGTCTCTCTCTAGAATAAGCCAAAATTCAACAAGGTATGTCATTTTTGTTATAACTCCTTTTCTGAGAGGTTCCAAGTAGTGATACCTGGAGGATTCGCATAAAACATACCGAATAAAATTGTGTATTAGTTTCATATATTTATACATTACAGGTTCAAATTTATGATTACTTCAAGTTAGGGTTGTTGACTAATCCAAAACTAGGCATGTGAGACTAAAGAAAAGTTTG
>JZKD02S2077700.1:62070-79003 GCA_000966675.3 Picea glauca | reverse complement strand
ATCAAATAGAGAAAAATGACACTTGGGAATTGGTTCCAAGACCAAAGAATAAGAATGTGATCAGCACAAAATGGGTTTTCAGGAATAAATTGAATGAAGATGGATAGGTTACAAGTAACAAAGCTATATTGGTATGTAAAGGATATGCACAGATTGAAGGAATTGACTTTGAAGAGACATTTTCCCCAGTTGCTAGAATGGAAGCAATCTGTTTGCTTTTAGCTTATGCATGCTCCAAAAATGCTAAATTATATCATATGGATGTAAAATCATCTTTTCTGAATGGGGAACTTGAAGAAGAAGTCTACATTGAACAACCATAAGGATTTCAAATGTCAGAGAACACAGACTATGTGTGTAAATTAAAGAAGGCCTTGTATGGTCTAAAAGAGGGTCCTAGAGCATGGTACTCCAAACTGGATAAGTATCTGCAGTAGGCGGGGTTCAGAAATGGAAGTGCAAACAACAACCTCTACATCAAGGTAAGTTAAGGTAATATTTTATTAATTGAAGTTTATGTTGATGATATTATTTTTGGTAGTGATGATGATAGGTTAAGCCAGAAACTTGCAAAAGACATGCAGAATAAATTTGAAATGTCATTACTTGGAGAACTATATTTCTTTCTGGGACTTCAGATACGTCAAAGCAACCAAGGAATTTTTATTTTTCAAACCAAGTATATTAGAGAAATGCTAAAGAGGTTTGGAATGGAAGATTGCAAACCAGTTATCACTCCCATGCAAACCAGTTGTAAGTTGAGAAAAGATGATGA
This sequence comes from Picea glauca, assembly GCA_000966675.3. Taxonomy (NCBI): domain Eukaryota; kingdom Viridiplantae; phylum Streptophyta; class Pinopsida; order Pinales; family Pinaceae; genus Picea; species Picea glauca. Next base: position 78,228 of record JZKD02S2077700.1, on the reverse strand, counting down.
TTCAAAGTCTACATATTAGAAGAAATACAGGTCAATGATTGGCAGCCTATTATATGTGATAGCATCTAGACCAGATGTAATGCAGGCAATTGGACAGGTGGCATGATTTCAAGCAACAACAAAGGAATCACATGTATTAGCAGTAAAGAGGATCTTCAGATATCTCAAACGAACATAAGAGTTTGGATTATGGTGTCTAAAACGAAAATATATATCACTTATTGCCTACATAGATGCAGATTGGCCAGGTTCTATTGATGATCGATGAAGAACCAGTGGAGCAGCGTTCTACTTAGGTGAGTGTTTGGTATCATGGCTAAGCAAGAAACAATCATCAATATCTCTATCTAAGGCCGAGGTAGAGTGTATTGCAGCAGCAACATGTTGTACACAGGTTCTTTGGATGAAACAAACTTTGAAAAATATATAGGTTGAGTATGATGAGCCCATTCCAATATATTGTGATAATACAAGTGCCATCAATATCTCAAAAAACCTGGTGTTTCACTCCAAGATGAAGCACATTCCAATCAAGTATCTCTTTCTACGGGAACAGGTTGCAGAAAATAACATCACAGTTGAGTATGTGGGCACAAAAGAACAAGTGGTAGACATATTTACAAAACCACTTCCATGAGAATCCTTTGAATATATTCTCCCAAGACTTGGAGTTATTTCTACTCCAAAATGAATGCTTTTTGAATTCTTATCTTATATGTCTTAGATGTACATGAGGAAGCACCATAAGAGGACAGTCCAGTCAGGGGGAGCAACCCTGTATGGAAAGATACCTTTTCCATTGATGACAAAGAGGGAGAGATTTATCAGATGCAGAGGACAAAGGCATGGTTTCAGGGTGAGCATAAGTGATATGATTTCAGTATTGCATCAGAGTGTTGCCATCAATGCCAAAGGGGGAGATTGTTTATTAAGGTTGGTTGTCATTGATGTCAACCCTTGAAGAAAGCCCCATAGCACAAATGTTTGAGTAATGGACCCAAGATTCTTTGATGTAAATATGACTCATTATTGTTTTTTAATGGTTGATAAGAAGTAAATATGGATGAACTCCAAAGTGGTCCCCTTATGGTGAAAGCCCTCGCGGGAAGACGCTTTGCGGAGTAAGAGAACCTATGCTTAATTGTGGAATAATGAGTTGAAGGATAGTGAATTTTTTAGGGAAACTATCCTCGATGGATAGTACTTGTCATGCCATTTTCAGTGGTATGTAGAACGTCACATAACTCCTCACAGTTAGAGAGTCATGAACATGTGAAGTTGGAGAACCTAGGTTTGGGTAATGTACCCAAGTTTGTTTGATGGATAACGGTATAATTTTTTCTATATTTGAAGGTAATACTATTCTATATGGATATTACATGTCATTTCATTTTTTTTGTTATGTGGAATGTCATATAACTCCTCACGGTTTGAGATTTATGGCCTTACGAAGTTGGAGGACCCTCATACGTCATCTAGCAGCCCCAAAAGGTCAAAGTAGTGAAAGTGGTTTAAGAGATTTTAAAAGGTAAATAATAAAGTGAAGTGATGAGTGTATTATAATTCAAAGTGAATACAAAATAAATTGTTTCAATAATAAATTTAATGGAAAAATTAAAAGTGGGTTAACCCTAAAATAAGGAAAGTGGACCAAGTGACCTAGAAAATGTTTTTAAGGAAGCTACTTGGAGAGTATAAATAAGAGGCAAGGCTCTCTCATTTTAATAACACTTGAGCATATTGAATATCTATAGGTGTCTGAGGTAACCAAGGATATCTAAGCTGAATTTATGAGGGAAGGTGAAAAAAAGAAGGCCGAAATGCAAGGAACGATAAATTCTTTTGATGGTGCTTTCTAAGGTATGTTATTTACAGGTCATCTCACCATTTTCGCTATAACTTTTTTTCTATTATGATTCAGATCATGAAATTTCTATGTCATTAAGAAAACCTACTCGAGTATATGTGGTAAACAATTCAGCTTGTGGTTCATTGTATTTTGGTAGTTACACTCTGTGGAAAATAGGGTTTGTGGCTAGTCCTGAAACTTGTCAAAAACATGTGTTTCGGGTAAAAATGTCATAACTTCTTCATAACAGGTCCAAATTTAGTGAGACCAAATGTGTTGGTTAGGGTACAGTATGTAGTATGTTGTGTAATAGTTTCAGATCAATTCAATGAATATTTCATGTGGGGAACGCTCTACAAGGTCTCTCTCTAGAATAAGCCAGAATTCAGCAAGGTATGCCATTTTTTCTATAACTATTTTTATGAGAGGTTCCATTACAAGTTCAAAGTTATGATTACTTCAAGTAAGGGTTATTGACTAATCCAGAACTAGGCATGTGAGACTAAAGAAAAATTATATGAAAATGCTAGTTTCTTGTTGTTAAAGTTAAGGAAGGTTTGTAGGAATGTGATAATATACACCAGGCCTATTACAGAGCTACAAATCATATTTGGATGATGAAATTGGTGAGGTATTTTGGTTGAGGTACATGTTGTGTACATGCTTGAGACAAGTAGTTGATGAGTTGGCACATACATGAGGTGTATAGTTGATGATATTGGTACATATTGATGAGTTATAGTTGATGAGTAGTTGACACATGATTGGTACATACTTGGTACATGGTTGGATGCACTTGTTTATGGTACAATTTGATTACAGATTGTTTGATACAGGTTGTTGCATGGTTGATGCACTTTTTTATGGTACAAGTTGATTACAGGTTGAGGTACAGGTTGATACATGGTTGATGCATGGTTCAGATTTATTGGTACAGGTTTACAGAGGTATATCTAACAGTGATAGTGTGACAATGGTTCCATCATTCTACTTCTACTTCAAGGTGACGGGACGGGGCAAGGACAAGTGGTTGTAGCCTCCTTCCGGTTGTAGCCGAAGAACATAGGGGGTTGTAGCCTCCTTCTGGTTGTAGCCAGAGAGTTGGGGAGTTGGAGCTTCCCTCAAGTTGTAGCCTGAGAAACTAGGGGGTTGGACCCTCCTTCCAATTGCAGCAGGAAAATAAAGGAAGTTGGTGCTTCCAATGAATGTAATGCTTCAAGACATATAAGAAAAAGCATTACGTGGTTTTATCCCGATTTGGGTTTCCACGTAAAACATTGGTGTACTATGTATGTGTGTGATTGTTTATTTCTTACTGCTCATTATTAGATAATAATTCTACATTGATATAAAATTTGAAGAAAAAGGATTATAATTACGCTATTACTGATTCACCCCCCCCCCCTCTCAGTAATCCAACAGAGTGATCTAGGGGATCAAAAAATGCTCAAAAATAAAAGTTATTGAAATTTCTTGAAAAGGGATTCATTGTGTATATATCATCCTCACGATTGAAACACAACTTAAACAGACTCAAACGAAGTCCGTATGGATGACATATTGCATTATGTTCACTTTTCCAAACATGAAAAATGTTGACTGTGAAGTCTGTACAGTCCATACAAGCCACGTGTCAGTTGACCATATGACTATATGACTGACATGGAAAGATAACGTGGACAGGTGACATGGAAAGTAGTTGAGGTGGACAAGTGATATGACAGGTCATTTGGCCACTTAGTTGGTAGGGACATGGACCAACCAGTGGTCGACATGTGTCTGTTTGCTGGGAGAATCAAAGGGTGCAATGTGGCCCAACCAAGCGCCACCACGTGGCACCCCATAATTGGTTTATGGTTTAAAATATTGTTTGGAGTATGTTGGAGTAAAACCCGTGACCTCCATGGGAAAATTCTTGGGAAAGATCGGGCTACCAGCCCACCTATGTTAGTTCTTAACACCTATAGTTCAAATCTAATATTTAAACTTTCTCTAAGGTTTAGTCAGGCAGGACAAGGGTCGAGGCCTAGCCCCAAACCTGGCACACTACACTGAAACCTTTCCACATGACCATACATGCGGAGCTTCCAATGGTCCTCTGTGTAGGTGTGGGAATCTAGGTCAACGCTTGGCCACATAGGGGGGTACGCGACCACAACCTCCAACGATTAAGGAACTTCGTGTGCTAATAGTGTGACAATTGCACCAATGATCTAGAAACACATGTAATGCTAGGTTTTGGCATGAAAAATGCATGGAGCTAGGATCATTCACTCAGAGGTGTGTTTTGGCAAGCAGGTACAACAAGTTATTGGGAAAACTTCCAGGGAGTGTATTTTTCTCATTTTTTGGCCAAACCCAGTGCAGGAAGAGACCGGCTAGGGGTTTTTGGACATTCTTGAGCCATTGAAGCCATCTATTTTTCATTATGAGCAATGTAAAACATTTATTTTAACACTTTGATCATATAATGAAAATTATCCATTGGAAACTAAACCAAGATATGTAGCCCAAGAGAGGGGTGAACTCCTGCATCAGTTTGTTGTGTTATGTGCTTACTTTTGATGGTTGTTTATGACTATTTATGTTGTTCATGTTCAGTAAAAATTCATTAAGTTTATGTGCTTGCAAACTTGATCCAATTGCCTAAGTCACATAACTATTTCACTTGCAAATTTGTATACATAAACCTTTTTCATTTTCATATCACTAGTACAAAAAAGTGATATCGTTGAGTGTTATGATCGATGTACTATAGGGACAAATGACCAAAACCCGTTTGTACGGGTGGATTTAGGTATGTCAAAGGGGATTCTGATATAACTAAGGGTATGTGGAAGATCAAATCCATGAACATAATTTATCTAATTTGGTACCACTCACTTGGTACCTACAAAGGTGTACAAAGGCATCCAACCAGGTGACCATAGTTATATTCCTTATGTGTATGCTTCCTACCAATAGGTTGTTATACTAAATAGAATATCCTTATATTTGTAGACACTAAATTTTCTTTGGCCTAAAATAAATTTCTTTAAATTATGTGGGTGTTAGCACAGGAAAATACTATGATATCACTTGTCATGTAATTACATAGTAGAAATAAGGTATTAAGATAAATATTAGAAGAAATATAAATTGCATAAAGTAAAAGTGGAAGAACAAAAGTTTTGAACCTAAAAAATATTAATCCTTATATTAGTAATTAATGTTCACCAATGTATTTGAGGAGAAACCTTCGAATGAGGGAAATAAATTCAAATACGATTTTAATAACTTCACAAAATATTACATAGCTTCCTATTTCTATAAATAGTTTCTCACAACTCAAACCCTAAACACTAGTATTCTTAACATTAACTAAGTACCAACTACATAGCATGACTTATTACATAATCATGACCCTTCTACATTAATTAAATACACATAAACTACCTAGTGAACCTCATTCAAAGAGAATGGTATCTTATGTTAATTATTTAACTCTTAAGTACCCTTAAATAGAGATGCTATGGTAAGACTCTAAAATCAATGTTATTTTTTTAACTTCTAAATTATGAAGATGTTGATCCGGATTTATGAGAGGAAGGAAATGAAACAAAGATATATAACATTAACACATATATACAAAGAAAAATAATAAAGATACAATAAAACTTAACTTCTATTCAATAAAGAAATATGTTGAAACTGTAAAATGTAGAATGAAAAAATCTTGCTCGAATGGTGGTAGCTAATCTATTAGAAGAGATGTGGCGGCTACGTGCATTCATTTGAGCACATTACAATGAGGCCTCCAGTACGTCTTAGCATCTAGAAGTAATAAAAAAAAATTAGACATCCAAAAACCTAACCCTAGGAGATGAAGCACCAAAAGTGATGTGGGCCCCAATGGGGTAAGTTGGTACATCAACTTCACAGGCTCGTAAATTTTGCATACAATATATGTTTTAGGACCACGTTATCACATTGGAAATATATATCCTATGACTACACATCATGACATCACACTTTAAATCCATCTACAATGTGAATGTGGTGGGCCCAAACAACGTTGTATAGGGCCTCAAAACTGCCTCGGAAGTTTAGGACCCGAAAAGATAGAAACAAACTGCCAAGATGAAAATTGTATGTGAGTCAGATGGAAGAGGTGGGTGGCTACCAATATAAACCTGGATTATTCCTCTCTCCTTAGGAAGAAATGGTCTCCATTTTGTTGAGTTACCCCATCAGATGAGGAAATTCTTGTTGAATTTGGTTATGGGTGATCCACTTTCCTTGGTACAGGAGTTGTCTAGCTTTGACAACGCGATAAAGATGAATATTCTCATGGCGATTTACCTTGACCTTTGTGTCGACGATATGATCATTGGATTCATATTACATGCATTCAGGGTTGATCTAGGTCTATGTCAATTGTTTTTTTATCTTTGAGGTGTCCAATAAGGGTGGAAAGTATGGTCGAAGGAGGTCCACATTAAACATTGGGTGTAGGCCAAGGAAGGAGGGAATGTTGAGCTCAAAAGAATTATCACTCATACCCTTGGTGATAATGTAAGTACTATAGCAGAGTGGTTGAAGCTTCTGATGGGGTTCTATTAAGGAGTTCTTTCTGCAAGTGCAACCAAACTTTATCTCCCACCTAAAACTTGTGTGGCACCCAGTGTGGATATGACGTTGCTTTTACTTGGCATTGTACTTTTGAAAAATATCTTGAATTTGTTGGTGAATGTTCTAGATTCGATCAATGAATGTGGTGGCTTTGTTGGCTTCGGTTTGAGGATGGGATGATTCTTCCTGTGTGGATTCAAGGGGTAGTGCAACAACCATGGGACCCAATGGTTGAAATCCTAAGCACACCTGAAAGGGGCTGTGGATGGTTGAGTTATGTAAGTCTATGTTTTAAATGTGTTGAACATAGGGAAGACTCTCATCCCATGTGAGGTAATTCTTGGAATTGTACATGCACAAGATATGCACAATCATCTTATTGACGACCTTCGTTTGGGCATCCCTTTGGGGGTGGAAGGTCATGGATCTGGTGAGCTTGGTGTCCAGTTGTGATTAGAAGCTCGACAAGAATGTGGTAAGGAAATGGATGTCCTAATATGAGATGATGGTTTGTGTTATCCCAAAATGTACCCACTTTCATTGGAAGAAGAGCTTAACAATGGCCTTTGTTGTGTATTTCTTCTTCCAGGCAACTAGAATCACCATCTTGAAAAATTGATCAACAACCACGAAAAACACAGTCATTTCCCTGCTTGGTTGAAGGAAGTCCCGACATGTATTCCATTGATATGGATTCCTAGGGCCTGTCGAGAGTAGGCAGAGAGGTGTACATTCCTTTTTTCTTAATGTTCAGTTTGGAAATGGTGCAGGCCATGTATGACCTAATATACTTGTTGACATCATGTCAAAGTCTCAGCTAATAGAAATGTTGTTGCACCATTTCCGCTATCGTTTCTGCACCAAAGTGTCCTGCCAACCGACTATAGTGAGCTTCCCAAATCAGCTTCACTCATTCGCTTGATGGGATGTACAAATGGCCCAAATGGCACAACAAATCGTCCTAAAGATAGAAAGCAGCGACAGGTGTGTTTGTTCCCAACATATGGTAGGTAGTGGTGAAGTTAGCATCTTTCTTGTAGATTTGGGGGCATCTAAAGGTATCATGTTCGTAGGAGTGTAGCATCATTGTTAGTGCTACAACTGGAGGTCAATTGAGGTAGTTAATGATGTGGTTGGTTCTCCCTTAATTGATGTTGAGATGGAACTGATTCAAGTATGTGGATCACTTCTGATAGAGTTCATTCTGCAATTTTCCTTGTGTCTACATGAATTGCAGAGCCTTATGATCAGTGTGGATGACTATCTCCTTCCTGAGAATGTAATTCCTCCACTGGAAGTAGTCTTGTAAAATGGAGTACATTTATTTTTCATAAGTGGGTTACTTACGAATGACATCTGATAGAATCTCACTATGATAGGCCACGGTATGTCCATGTTGATTGAGAACTACACCCACAACATAATCTAAAGTATCTGGCTCAATCTCAAAAGGTTGTTGCAGGTCAGGTAATGGGAGCATCAAGGCTGAGCACAAGTGCTTCTTCAAATAAACGAACTATTTTTGTTGTGACTCACCCCACACAAAATTTTCCTTTCCACCACCCCTAATCCCTTGAATAAGGGTCCATGCAAAGTGGGAGAATCCCAACCCAAACCTGCAATAGAAATTGTCAAGTCATAAGAAGCTTTGAAGCTTAGTGAGTGTGGTAAGGGATAGCAAGTCACAGATGACCTATATATTTTCTGGATTGACATGCACCCCATTCTCATTGACAATGCATCCTATGTATTGGACCCTTTTTATGTCGAAGGAGCATTTTTCCAAATTTTCATATAGCTTGTGTTACAACAGAGTGTGAAGTACCTACTGAATATCCTGCAAGTGTTCCTCCCAACTCTTGTTGAAGATCAGAATTTCATACAAATAAACAACGAAAAAAGAATTGGTGAAAGGCCACGAGATATCATCCATCATCCTCATGAAAGTTATTGGGGAATTTGTTAAGCAAAAGGGCATGACCAACCATTACAAAAGACCTTCTTTGGAATTGAAGGAAGTCTTCCACACATCAATCTAATCTATTGGGACATGGTGGTATCCGGACTTCAAATCAACCTTAGTGAAGTATTTTTCCCCCTTACATTGGTCAAGGACATCGTCAATTCAGGGAATTGGGTACTGGTTACTAACTATGATTCTACTTATGACCTGGTAATCAATGCAAAGTCGCTAGGTCATGTCTTTCTTTTGCACCAACATGATTGGGCTTCCACAAGGTGATGAACTTGGTTGGATGTGCCCCTTTTCGAGAAACTTTTAGATCTGGCACTTGATTTACTCATTTTCTGATAGAGATTGATGATAGACTATCCCATTGGGTAGAAATGTGTCGAGGGTCAGATCGATTAAGTGCTTGACCTGACAGTGAAGAGGCATCCCAATGGGTGAGGAGAAGATGTCTTTGTATTGTTCCATGACCTCATCCACTTGTTTTTTCTCCATGGAGAGACCTATCATGGAGGCCATGGATGTGGTTGCAACCTTACTCTCACTTTGAGCATGAACCAAGAAGATTACAAACTTCCCGGTCTGAAATATGACCTTCCTACATTGATTGGAGGATATCAAGGAAATAGTAGTAGGTGGTACTACCTCGGGTAACATGTACAATTTTCTGTCCAAAGTGATAATAACACTACGAGGCATAGACTCATATACAACATGACCTTTCCATAAATAAGGTTTGCCCAAAAGAACATCACAAATTTCTTCAAGGGGGGAGACATGACACAATACCTCATATTTGAAGGGATTGATGCCATAGGGAAGGTGACACTGTTAGCTGACGTGGAAATCACTCCCTTGGCAGAGCCATCCGATGGTGTATAGTTATGGGTGTGGTGTTTTTGGCAGAGCCAACCGCTTCAATACCTCCACTGATATGAGGTTATTTTGGTTGTCGCTATCAATGATGAAGTGCAGCGGAGTACCCTTCACACACATATGTGAATGAAAGAGGTCCTAACCATCCTCTGGTTCATTAGGTTCATCGGGTTGGACCTTGGTGGTAGAAACGGTGGCACTAGGTTCTACGTCAATGATCTGTCTCCATTTTTTTGGTTCTAACTTAGAGTCAGAGCCTGCATCTGGTTCATAGGATTTCACCTCGGCCACCAATGACTGCTTTGAGCGGCATTCAACAGTGTTATTGCAAGGGATCTTATGGAACTGACACCACTTCTCGATGTCTTTCTTTGTCTTCCTATTGTCCTTATTTGTTTTCATTTTAGACTAGTTTTCCTGAGGCTATCCATCCTTGATTTTCCCTTTGTTCTTTGTTTTGGGGCCTCCTTTTACCTACTTCTGCTAAGAGGGGTTCGTAGACCCAAACTTCCGCATCTTTTTCTTAAGATTCTGCTCAATTTTGACAACATATCGATAGGTTGCACCCAAGAATGAGATTTGCAGAAACTCCATTTATGTTTGGATGTATCTATGCATATCACCGTGGTTCTTTAGCATCAGACGTCACTCAAAGTCTTTGATACCCAGGTTGGCACACAAGGTATGGAAGACATTGGTGAACTTTCGCACTATTTGTTCTCTTTCAGACTGTAGTTTATTCCATCTTGTATATAAGTCATCATAATTTCCAAAAGGGTAGTATTGTTCCTTAATAACATCCCTGAAAGAACCCCAAGTGGATGCGACTATAAATAATGTAGATTCCTTTGTTTTCTTTTTCTCATAGAAAATATTCCATCAATCTTTGACATGGGGGATAGCCTTAAGGAGAAAAAATGTAATCTTTTATCTATCAGAAAAGTTATGGACATAAATGTACACTTCTAGAAGGTCTTACCATTTGTATACAACATTTGCATCTATTTGACCTTCAAATATAAGAATATCAAAATTGATCTGTAACTTGAAGGGGGTGGCACCTCCACTCGAGGAAGATGTGTCGCCTGCAGGCATTCATCGAAGTATTTGCACAAATTTATCCATCATCTCATTCCTTTGTCATGCGAGGGATTCCTCGAGAAATAGTTGAAAGGGATCTCCTACCCCATCATCTCTCTTTTCTTCCCCCATGGGCGACCGTTGGGTTCGATGAGGTCGATCTTGCAAAGGCTCAACCGATTCGATTCCCAACTGCTTATACCTTGACCTCATTGGGGACATGCACAAAGAAATGAATGAAGAGCAAACCACTCTGATACTATTGATCTGTATTTATGAGAAGAATGAAATGAAAAACAGATCTATAACATTAACACAGATGTATATAGAACAATAAGAAAGATACATTAAAACTTAACTTCTATTCAATAAAGAAATATGTTGAAACTGTAAAATGGAAAATAAAACAATCTTGCTCAAATGGTGGTAGCTAATCTCTGAGAAGATATGTGGCAGGTACATGCATTCGTCTGAGCACATTACAATGAGGCCTCTAGGCCTTTTTATCATCCATAAGTAATCATAAAACAAATACATCCAAAAACCTAACCCTGGGATATGAAGCACCAAAAGTCATGTGGGCCCCGATGGGGTAAGTTGGTACATCAACTTCCCGAGGTCATAACTTTTGCATACGATCTTCATTTTAGGCGCATGATATCCAATTGAGAAGGTCTATCTAAGGATTACACATTATATCATCACACTCTAACGCTATCTACAATGCAACTATGGTGGGCCCAAAAAATGTTGTTTAGGGCCTCAAAATGGCCCCGCAAGTTTAGGACCCAAAAAGCTAGAAAAAACCTACCAAGATGAAAACCAAATGTGAGCCAGTTGGAAGAGGTGGGTGGCCATCGATATCCACCTGGATCATATGTGGTAGATTTATTTTTTCTAATCCACATCTCCCATCGTCAAATTAGGGGATGAGGTCGGGATGGTATCACATAATTAAGGGAATAAATATAAAACTTAAGAATAATATTAAATTTAAACAATATGCAATTTTATAAAAAAATTGTGAATTTTTAAGAATATGGATGATTTATTTAATATAAAGACAAAAACAAAACAAATATAATGGCCTAATAAAATACGATGTTTTTTGTTGATCATTTTATTCTTTACACCTATTGTCACATCCCCATAGTGTGCCTAGATGAATCTTGCGATCGTGCACCTCTTGAGGGCATGCGACACCACAACATTTCTCACTTGGTTGCTTGGAAAAATCAATGATACTTGATCCAGACTATGCCTCTTCACCTAGAGAATACCCATATTATGTTCTAGGCTACCGATGAGTCACACTCCTACTCTAGTGCAACTTCTATATACTTAGATAATTGTTAACAACTTAACACTTAGTCATATATAAGCATACATCCATGAACATGAGAAACCAAGAGAACAACAACATAACAAACAAAATACATACAAAAATATATTTCGGGCAAAAACAACCATGCCTAACACCTGGATAATTCTTTGTTATTGCAAAGCATTTACAATATGATCATTACCGACTCAGGTTACAATTTGTAGAGTCACACGACTCATCTCACCTCACCATAAAACTCATACATATATTTGTCACACCAATACTATATATCACAACTATCTCCACAACCTCTTGCGGTGCACCTCAAGCGTGCCCTTAATTGCAGACTTGTTGTCTCTTCGTTTCCGCAGACTTCACCAAGCTAACACAGACCTATGATTTTATCTCCTAGCATGCCTCCTCATACCTACGATAAGAATTACCCCAAACTTATCCAAAAATAAGGTCACTCCAAATATATCCACCAAAATCACTTCAATGCATCACAAGTATTCCCATGTGGAGATACTTGGCTCCTTGAGGGAGTTTGCTCCCCTTCGTCTAAGTCTTCTCAAAATTTCATTTAGCTGGTCTTTCTCTCCTTGTATTCCCAAATATTCCTTCCTTTCTTGTGTGCCCTTGTTCTATTATAGGGACTCCAAAGGAAACCATCATGATCCATTGCATCCTTTGGGGTTGTCGCACACTTTCATGAACCCATGTGTCCAAACAAATATCCATACCCCTTTGTGAATCTGGTCGCCAAAACGAACCCATGCACTCATCAATCAACATGCCCCTTTGAACTGGTGTGCCCCAACCTTGGTGCACTCCTCATGCCGGTGCAACCCAATCTCTTGGTCACTTAATACTTTGTCAATCCCCTTTGTGTGTTCTCATGCCCAAGGCACCCACTTTCCTAACTTTGGTGTCAGAACAACCCCAAGTTATATATCCTTGAGGGATTGGGAGAGGGTCTTCGTACCCATCTAGTTGAATACCTTACATCCTCCCCCACCTCATGTCATTATCATCCCCTACAACATCCACAAAATCCGTGATCTCCAAGTCTCCACCTAAAATCGTGGCTCCACTGAAACTAAGCCTATAAAAAACTCCAAGTTTTGTGCCAACTGCAAACCCCAAATTATACCAAAGTGGAAACCCCAAGTTTTCCACAAATCAACCAAACTGTATTGCACTCAACTCTGCACAATTTTTTTCTTGAGTCAATTTGGTCGCTTCACCCAACTCCAAAGATGAAATTCACCCAACTTTGTTGTACTATCTCATTGCAATGTTGGTTTCTTACTGTTGTTTGGTTCTATTGTTACTATCACTACCTTCTACAACTGACTGTTTCCCACTTCACTTCAAAATTTATCCTAAGTGTTTAACTCCTAAGAAATTGTTGTTGCGCCAATACTTCAACCAACTCTGCTATGTCTCCGCACATTGAATTCCCCCATTCCTTGGATTGATTTGGTAGCTAGTCCAATCGTCGTGCCCAACTCATGATAATTCACTTTCTTATGCCCAAACTTAGTATTTTCTATCACATATCCATAATTTTTTCCAATTCCAAATACTAAGGAAAGTGTCCACTCTTTCCTCACTGTTTCTACCATTGTTTGATCTTATTCAAGGAGATCCTCCACAATGTCTAAGTATTGCACTTTAAACCTATTGGTGCATCCGTACTTTGAATTTCTTCTGCAATTCGGTCCATCCGCACATCAATCTGAGACCAAGGAAAGGTCTCCCCTCACCTTGTTGCACTATGAAGTCACCCCAAAAAACAATCATCAGTAGAAACTTGACTCCATTGTCCACCTCATGGCACAGTTAGCCAATCTCTGCACCAAGAACTACACGTCCATATCACTTCCTTTTCCCCACTACTTCATGACCTGGCCATGCTACTATGTCTACTTCTCTATGCCTTGGAATGGTTATGCTTCACCCTCAACCATGTTACGCAAAGAAAGAGAAATGCCTATGTGCAAGTATCTTCATTCTACAATCCTCCTATTTGCACAATCCTCCAAACAAAGGAAGGTCCTCAACTTGCCTCCTTTCATCAAGTCACCTCTCTACAACTCAACATCTACGATGAGTGTGGTAAACATGCCCTCACTACTCAAACATCCCAATGTATTGTCCAAACTTCAGCAAGTTGAATGAGTCACCTCAAAGAAATTCACTACCTTAGGCACATTCGAATGAATATGTATGCCATCCTCAAACAATATCCCGACCGAATATCTAATTCATCGCACAACCATCCACAAGTCACCAAGGTGCACTCTGACTCATCCAATTTCCCATACCAAAGGTGAGCAAACACCACCCAATTCACTTGGTCTATCTTATGCCCATTCATGTTGTCTGCCAACAATTCTTGGTTGACTTTTTTGTTGACTCCATCCATCTCCCATAATAGGACTTCCTTGCACCTCCTACATGTGTCCAAACTCTAACATTGTCATCGCGACTATTAGGTCATTGCATGACCCAATGACTATGTCTAAGGCACCAAGTACCGGGGTTCCTCATCCATCCTCTTCAAACTCGACAAACACATACTTAACTTCCCACTTCACTGTAATGACCTATCCAATGTCCCTCATCAAAGAGTTAGGCAACTTTCTCAAGCTACCTCAATAGTTGCATCCAAATATTCCTAAGTCCACCACACGACTCATCCATGTAGGTCACCCAAGCTCTCTACACATTCAGCCCATCAAGGTGTCCCATCTGCTACATGACTTATTTTAATTTTCACCACTTGAGTCAGCCTCATCTTTGCCAATTCTCACCACGGAAATAGATTTCACTTGAACCACCAAGTCATCCGACATCCCTTCAAAGAACTCACTGAAACACTTAGGAACTGCAAGAACTCAAAACCAAACATACCTTTCTCAATGACATCCTTGGTTGCACCCATGGTTCAAGTCTTCTATCTTAGACCTTCACTTGCCCAATAAAATGACTCTTTGCATGAACTCCCCTCAATCACCATCCACATCTCCACATACCTACAAGACCTTCGTTGTGATACAAAGCTGAGTCTATCCATCCACTTTAGAAAACATCCAAGTTCGAAACTTCTCATGAAATTGGTCAAACTCATCTCCAATGTATAATTCCCATCTCCACACCTTGACTTCTTTCACTTCAAGGCACCATGCACCCACCGCTCGACTCTCAATTCATACAACTGCTACCTGATGGTTGAAACTCTATGAAGAGCTACCTTGTCTAAAGGTTTTGATCAACCCACTCATCCAACAACCCAGATCAACTCAACTGTTGTTCTCAATGATGCACAACACAAAGATGTCATGATGGAAATGTGTTCAACCAACTTCTTGCACCCAAGTGCTTCAACTTTTTGCAACTCAGACCTGCTCCTCTTTCTGATCACTTCTGTGATCACCCTTTATGTTCACTTCTACAATCAATTCCATGGTTAGATCTTTGACAAGTCGTGTGACAAATCTCGCATTCAACTGCATTTCCCAAGTGCTTGGTTCACGCAACAAACTACATGCTTGGTCTCTCAAGGTGTGCACAATAGGTATGACACTGATACAAAGTCTTTGATGAGTCATTTCACTGCACCTCTTTTGTGAATGTTCCCACTGAACTTCCTTCACAAGAAAAAAGATTTGATACCACCTATCATCGAGACAGTGGAGAATATCTCACCAAACCTTCATCAAAATATGCAAAGAAACGACTATGATACCATCTGTCACATCCCCACAGTGTCCCTAGTTGAATCTTACGATCATGCACCTCTTAAGACCATGCAACACCACAATGTTTCTCACTTGGATGCTTGGAAACACTAAGGATACTTTGTCCGGACTACGTCTCTTCATGTAGAGCATACCCATACTTTGTTCTAGGCTACCAACGAGTCACACTCCTACTTTAGTGCAACTCTTGTATACTTAGATAATTGTTAACATCTTATATCCGTGAACATGAAAAACTAAGAGAAAAACATTGGAAGAAATGAAATACATACAAAGATATAGTGCAGGTGGCACAAATCGTTCCCAACACCCCACTAAGTCTTTGTTATTGTGAAACAGTTACAATATGAGCACTATAGACTCGGTTTACAACTTGGTAGAGTCACACAACTCATCTCACCTCACCAAGACACTCATACACATATTCCTCCCACCAAGACTCCATGTCACAACCATCTCCACAATCTCCTATGGTGCACCTCAGACATGCCCTCAATTGCATACTTGTTGTCTCTTCGTTTCTGCAGAATTCACCAAGATAACATAGACCTGTGATTTTGTCTCCTAGCAATGCCTCCTCAAACCTATGATAAGACTTCCTTCAAACTCATCCAAAAAGAAGGTTTCCCCAACTCTATCCACCGAAATCGCCTCAAGGAAGCACAAATCCTCCCAGGTGGAG
>JZKD02S2077700.1:37226-55440 GCA_000966675.3 Picea glauca | reverse complement strand
TTTTATAGCACTCTCTATCTTCTAGGAACCTTCTAGAAAGCCTTCTTACATTTATTACATCTAACTACCATAGTGAGAATTATCTAATATAGTGGACCTAGTCCACCTTACATTGAATAACTTCCACTAATAATACATAACCACATTCCCATTGGGTACCTCCCTAGGTACCCCATATTACTTCCCTAGGTATACTACATTTCATCCCTCTTCACATGTTTTGTCCTTGAAACATGAGAATAAACCATACAATATGATTGAGTAAGCAATGTATCCAACTAGTACTAATTATGACCATCCATCCATCCTAATGGAAGTTGAACATGATGTCCAACAGTTGCCTTGCCACCCTAATCTTCATGATCTGCATCTTGTCGGTGCTTCCTTGGGATTGGTTCTCTATCTTGATGTCTTCTTGTAGTGCTGGTAAGCCTCCATGCACCTCTAGATTGGTTTCCTTTATGGTTCCATGTTGATGCATAAGTGTGTTGATGCTCATGCCATTGTCTTGATGACTATTGCTTCACTATATGATGTGGATGATGATATATAACAATTGTAGGAATCAATTATTTTTTCTTTAAATCTGCAATACCTTATGGTTTTGATTCAATGACCTTCTTAACTTCTTTATTGTGTCCTTCTTGTGGCTTTGTTTCATCTCCTTTTGTAGACTCTTCCTTTGATTCCACTTTGGACTCTATAGTAACTTTTGTTATGGTCGTCATGGGTCCTTTTGTCTTACTAAGAGACACATCTTGCAATATGATTTTTTTTTCTTGTATCACAACTTCAAAAAATTATTTTACACATTAATATTAATGGTACCCACTGATTCTATCCAAGGATATCCCAAAACAATATCATGATCATCCATATCTATGGCATAAAAATATGAATGTAGAACATATTTGTCCATATTTAGTGTTACAAGGGAAAAACTCTCTATGGCCGAGGGTAAACCACAAAAGATAGGTATGACTGCAGAAATCGACTCAATTCCAACATGTGCTATATAAACTAATGTGAAATACGAGGAATAAGCCTACCTCGATCCAATTGTTTGATGTCATTCACTTTGACCCAAAGCGTTACACCTGCAAGAAGTTCTCAACAAACAAGTGATGCAAGTATATAGTGATAGTATCTAAAATGAGTTAGCACATCAGATAACACGATCCATTAATAAACATTACAAACATTCCCATGGATAATAATCACATATTTGCAAGATATCGATAGGACGGGAAAGGAGTATTTCTATCAATAATTGATCAACAAAAGTATCAACATTACAGACTTCTGTGTCAGCATTGTTCGAAACCAGGAAACCAAGTTCCTTCTAACTGGGTCTCCACCACTTCAATCTCCACCAAAGGTAATCTCATAGCAAAGAGATAATGAGATCCCCTTGACAATAAGGGAATAGCTTGGGGTTGAACACTATGTTCAGACTTGAGGGACAAAGGGGCACAGACTCAATATGAAGTAATTTCTCCAGAGTAACTTTGCTCTCAAAGTTGAATGCTTTCTCTCCCTTTTTTCCATAGCTCTAAATTGTGCTCTTATAGCCTCCAGAATGCAAATGAAGGGTCGAGTTGGAACGTTTCCAGTATATGGAAGACCAAAGATCGGAGATCATTTGTCGTGACATGGAAACCCAACCTCATTTTGTACTTTCTGGCAAAAATCCTAATATACGTGAGTTGTAGTGGAGCAGCAAGCATATACGCATCTCGCAAAGAAGTTAGGAAGCATATATGTGGAAAAATATATAATTTTGGCTCCAGATTTATCAAAAGGGGGTTGATCAGTCTCCATAGGGAAATGGAAAAAGGCCCTATGTGCAAGATAGCAATGGTGAGGAAAATCTTGCTATAACAAATGCCCGCTGATGTGTGATATCCGAGGAGTATCTGTGATGACCGAAATACATTATAAATAACCCATAAGTGGAGTGGTAGAGAACCAACTGGACGAACTCAATTTCTCATTACATTATGTACTGACTTTGCATACATGGCTACCAAAAATACAATGCAGATCCATGTGGAAAATATACCAACAAGTGTTCATGGCCATGAGTAGGAAAATATAAATGTGGTTACATGCCAATAGATGTCATAGTCATGAACAAGGCCCAGTGAAACCAGTCTCAAAATAAATCTGAAGATATCTGTATACCATGGAGTACAATCTAATCTCCCATGACTGCTGAAGTCAAATAGGTATTGGTCCGATGAAATGGAAGCAACATCTCAGAAAAGTTGTGTCTACAAAGTGATGTCTTCAAGTCTTCAATACAATCCACCAATGGTGTAAGTCTTCATCATGTGAATAAATGAGTTGAGGTTGAGCACGATGAGACATCGTTTGATTACCGGTCATTGAGGTATACCGTTAACAAACGCGAGACAACCTACCAATGATGAAAGTAGGTATCAAGGAACCAAGTACATCTCTACAAATGTGAATAAAGGAGTTGGTGTCAAACATTTGAGAGATCCATTGATCAGGAGACATTGATGTATTCCCATTTGTCAATGGCGAGAGAGCCTACCACTAATGACTGCAAACCTCAAGGTACTCATAAAACTCTAAGTCTTGTATCTAGAATACATGAGATGAAGCCGATGGAAAGAGACCCGCTGAAAGGAGAGCATTAAGGCATCTCTCATCAGTCAGCAAGAGGAACAAAGAAGCAGCTTCATGATTTGGTGGAGATTAGACGAAGAACATGTTCACGTACCAACGACCCTGTGCATCTTTCGCGTGTGCCAAATGAAAGTGGTTCCCCAAAAAACACTCTCTGAATAGCAGCCAGTGATGAAATCTGCTGACAAAGGTGAGGAAACTACCAATAAGGCTAATGGCATCCAAGATACTGCACAAATCCCAAAGTGTGAATAGATGTCTTGCCGTTGAACACAAGGGAAACCACCCAGTCAACAACCCATGATGAAATGTCGATTGTTGGATTCAAGGTGACCTACCAATTATGAACATAGGGCCAGGGTGCATCATAAGATCAAAGTATCATGTGATTCTGGGACAAACTGAGGGTATGGTCGACATGTGAAGTCAAGATTTCTGAGGAGTGGCCGACACGGGTTGATAGAATTCCTTTGAACAAGAGCATGAGACATACGGTGGACTCTGGAAGCATAGACTTAATGATTTGACAACTAGATGCAGGAGGCATCCATAATATTCTCTAGAGTGGCTAGAAGATTAACCATTCGGTAGAGAAAATTTTGTAACGAGATGAGCTTCCTAAGGCCATGCTAAACCCAAAATTATGATGACGCAAGGACTCAATAACTTTGTGCTCTATTTGAAGGTGACACGACTGCTGCCAATTACAATATAGTACTCCCTTCACACCCATCATTTTTTGTTTTTTCATAACAAGTGAATGCTATGATACATAGGAGGGAACGAGTGTCACAAGTAAGCAAAACTAGTTCCAGCAATGGAATGTACCTATTCTCAATGCAAGGAAATGCATGAGGGAGATGGACACTCAGGGTGATGTTCCCTCCAGGGTATAGGGTGTGAAATTGAGAAGGATAAAAACAATGCTCTGCTTGGTTGAGGATGCAAACTGCTTGGGCCATAGTTTATAATGCAAAGCGAGAACCGGCTAAAGGCTCAATATTGCAAGCAAGGGCATGAGATGCAATCACAATTTAATGCCAAAAAATGTCCTCTTTTATATCTTTTAGTCTACTTGGTGTGAAAAAGGGGTAAACTTGTGCCAAATAGACATCTTTTCAAATCCAATTTACAAGTGTGAAAAAGACAAGTTCACTCGACGATCTTTTCCATTTTTGATAGCGAGTCAGAAAAGAGCTTAACTAAGACTCATGATCTTTCAAATCCAATTTTAACGAGTGTGAAAGGGACAAATCACTCGGTGATATTTTCAATTTTTAATAACGAGTCGGAAAAGAGCTTAACTAAGACTTGGTTGGAAGATTCTAGGCGGAAAGCCACGAGGGAGGCCAAGGCTCCCGTGCTGGACTTCTATAGAATGTCAGTATCTCACGAGGAACTGACATAACCTTGGAAAAACCCAAATCTCTCCAAGTCGAGGAGGATAAATTTCTAACGGAGGGTATCGTCTCTGTGGTATATCGAATAATGTCTCTTCTTGGAAAAGACATAGGCAGAGGCATTGGATACCTCATAAGACCATCCCAATCAAAGGGAACCTTGTCAAGACTTGGAGGGAGAGAACTCGGGAAGAGTAAAACTCTCTCTTGTTCAGAAGGTGCAAGACTAGAAATGCTAAGGACATGGCATAGAAGGTATAGAACCAGAACCACAAAAGCAGGATCGACCAAAAATTGCATCGGCGTGACCTCTTCCTTAGACTTATCACTCTCCAAGATAAGAGTGGGGTCGATCAAATATTTCATCGATACGACCACTTCCTCAACCATTGGTTGATTAGGATGTGAGACAACAAGGTCAAGAGGTGTATCACCCCAAAAAACAAGAGTGTTGTCGGTCGAAGATTACATCGACACAACCGTTGATTGAACAAGATGTGAGATAACAAGGTCAAGAGATGCATCACCCCCAAACATAGGAGAGGTGTCGGTCAAAGATTACATTGACATGACCACAAGTTGAACGATATGTGAAACAACAAGGTCAAAGGATGCTTCAACCCCTAAAGGAAAAGAGGTGTCAGCCAAAGATTTCATCGGCATGATTGTTGCATCAACCAAAGAAGGAATAAAGTGTTGTGAAACCATAGATGCCTCAGAACTTGAAGGGCCCTTAGGTGATCCCCACACTTCTGGTATCCCAATAGTAACAGGACACAAACGACTAAGGTGACTTCCTTCGCAAGTCCTGCAAAGGAATCTAGGCTTATGTCTGAGACGTCTAGGCTTCTCAATCATATGAATTCCCCCAGCATGACTTGCAGTGGTTGGTGACATGCTCTCAACATGACTTGCAGAGGCTAGTAGAAAATATCCAACATGACTAGCAGAGGTTGATGATGAATCCCCAACATGACTAGTAGAGGTTGGTGATGGATGTGCAGTGTTACTAGCAGTGACCAGACATGTGCCTCCAACATGATTTGCAGCAGCTGGTTGCAGGTCTTTAACATGATTCGCAGAGGTTGTCGACCAATCTCCAACATGACTAGTAGAGGTTGGTGATATAATGCTAGTATGAAATATAGTGATTGGACTTGTGCTCCCAGCATGACTTGCAACAACTAGTTGCAGGTCTTCAACATGACTCGCAGAGGTTGTCGACCAATCTCCAACATGACTAGCAGAGGTTGGTGATATAATGCTAGTATGACACGCAGTGACTGGACTTGTGCTCCCAGCATGACTTGCAGCAGCTAGTTGCAGGTCTTCAACATGACTTGCAGAGGTTGTTGACCAATCTCCAACATGACTAGTAGAGGTTGGTGATATAATGCCAGTATGACATGCAGTGACTGGACTTGCGGCGATAATTGGTTGTGGCATTTGAGTCCAAGTTGCATGGAAATATTGGTTCTGAGAAATTGCAAGCCAAGAAGGATCCTAGTTTACACCCTGTCCCTGTCCAGTAGGATAGTATCTTCCTCCATACTAATTCATAAAGGGTTGTAAGGGCATCAACACTGAGGAATTCACTTGCGAAGGGAAAGCGACATGACAAGGGTTGCTCATGTGAGGATATATGTTTCCCCCAGATGAAGGAACTTTGTGAAGGGGGTTACCCATACTACAAAAATAACTTCCCCCAGATGAAACACCAGAGGAAAGATGGAGGTCAGCCATGGGAAAAGTGTTCGTAGGAACTGACATGGTGGAAGAAGGATAGGTGGACAGAGTGTAATAAGTATAATGATTGCATAGTTGGGCACTTACTTCTAGCATATTGGATTCGTAGGAAGGAAGATTTCAACCTCCTACCGTAAGAGGTGTTTGAAGGATATGACTCCCACCAAACGGAGAGGGATAAGAAGGAGGCATCATGCCCCCAAACCCAAAACTTGTATTCGCATAAGGAGGCGAGACAGAGGATGGCAAGTGTGAATACATATCATACATATCATGAGAAAAATGATTAGAGACCCAAGGTGTTGACTGAGTATTATAATTCTGCATACCATAATAAAAAGAGGACGGATTTGGCCCCATGAACGTCATTGGGGGGGTAGCAGTAAACGAGGGAGCAAAAGGAACTCCAATATCCATGATAACAAAGACTCAACATGAAATCTTATGGTCAACTAATAATCAAATAGCATACCAAAAAGTCAAACGACTAATATGCATGCAAACGGGCTAAAGTGGTTGAGTGGCCTCCCTCGCTAAAGAAGGTATGTCTTGTCCAAGAGGGACCTGAGACTCCCTGCTAAAGTTTGGAGGTAACATAATCAATTATAAGGGCCCTCGTAGGTTTAACAACCATTCAGTTGGATCCCCCTCGAGAGGTAATCTTCCATAAAGGTTGTGTGTTGTCCAACCCCTATCTGACTCAGCATACAAGCAGAATAACCCCTGCAAGTAACCTATGAGAAACCTAAGTCAAGCAACTAATCAACCACTGTATAACCAATGCACAAGCGAACAATCGTAAGTCTGGATTACCGTATGGGCAGGGTAGCAAAGCCCGAAACCTTGAAAGTATCGCCTCTCATAGAGGTATGGATAGTAGTAAGATCCCCAAATATGAATAAATCCACAGAAATATTTCTGACGCTAGGTGAGTATCCAGGGGTTATCCCTTCAACAAACTTCGTGCGACCTCGTTCTTAACTCTGGTGTGAGCGGAGCCTCCTGATATTACCAATTATACAATGGATTTCTCAACTCCCTATCTCAGACACATATGTTGATTTAATTGCCTTGGAGAAGTTTACTCACAAAATCCTATTCCAAGGCACTAAATCCTAGGCTAGTTTGTGCACCCTAAACAATAAAATCATTACTAATCAATTTTAGTTTAAAGAGTAATTTTTATTGGCCGTGATTACTCAAAGAGGTGTGGAATTGAAACTCATGGTGTTATGACTCTGCATGAAAAATAAAAATAGATATAATGCAAAGCCTAACCTTAACTTTTCAGTGAATGACATGCTAAATAAAAACAGTGTAATTTTCAATTTTAACTCTGCAACTCAGAAGTAAAATGCGATCTTTCGCTAAATGTGCTAAGCTAATGATAAACGTTTCAAGACAAAAATACCAACCAATGCAAAATACCTAATTTTTTTTGTTTTCAATGTATTAAAAAGAAAATGCATGGACTAATAATCAACTTGATATATAACTTCTACTGTATATAAAAACAATCACTCGAGCAGAATACCAAGTAGCTAAGCAGACAACCCAACTACCAAGGACAAATCAAAAACAGAAAACAAAGAGAAAGACACCACCCAAAAATTCAACTCCACATAGGTTTCCTGTCACCCAGATAATCTCAACAGGGACCACAGAGACCTAAGAAGGCTTAGTGATCCTCAAAACCTACCTAGCAGTCACTAAACCAAGAAAACAAGCAAGGGGGAAGTGGTATATGCTCATGTTCAAGAGAAAAGGGCGTATATACGCCTCTTGTAGTGGGACAACAAGCGTATACACGTGGCTGTCAGGGAAAAAAGGGTGTATATTCTTTAAAACAATGCCAGGTAAGGGTAAAAGGATGAAAACTCAGACCCAGAGTGAACAGAATCTGTCCAGCAGTGATACGACAAGAAACACACATGAAAAAGAGCAATGTAAGAAGAAAAAGTACTTCAACCCTTAGAAAGAAGATCTCTCCCCAGTGGAGTCGCCAATTCTATTACAAGGGAAAAACTCTCTATGGCCAAGGGTAAAACACAAAAGACAGGTATGACTACAGAAATCAACTCAATTCCAACATGTGCTATATAAATTAATGTGCAATACGAGGAAGAAGCCTACCTCGATCCAATCGTTTGATGTCGTTCCACCGTTGAACACTTTGACCCAAAGCTTTACACCTGCAAGAAGTTGTTAACAAACAAGCAATGCAAGTATATAGTGACAGTATCTAAAATGAGTTAGCACATTAGATAAAACAATCCATTAATAAACATTACAAACATGCCCATGGATAATAATCATATATTTGCAAGATATCGATAGGACGGGAAATGAGTATTTCTATTAATAATCGATCAACAGAAGTATCAACATTACAGACTTCTGTGTCAGCACGGCTCGAAACCAAGAAACCAAGTTCCTTCCAACTGGGTCTCCACCACTTCAATCCTCCACCAAAGGCAAGCTCATAGAAAAGAGATAATGAGATCCCCTTGACAATAAGGGAAGAGCTTGGGGGATGAACACTGTGCTCAGACTTGAGGGACAAAGGGATGTAGACTCAATATGAAGTAATTTCTCCAGAGTAACTTTGCTCTCAAACTTGAATGCTTTCTCTCCCTTTTTTCCATAGCTTGAAATTGTGCTCTTATAGCCTCCAGAATGCAATTGAAGGGCCGAGTCGAAATGTTTCCATTATATGGAAGGCCAAATATCGGAGATCATTTGTCTTGACATGGAAACCTGACCTCATTTTGTATTTTTTGGCACAAATCTCAATATACGCGAGTTGTAGTGGAGCAACAAGCATATACGCATCTTGCAAAGCAGTTAGGAAGCGTATATGTGGAAAAATATATAATTTTGGCTTTGGATTTATCAAAAAGGGGTTGATAAGTCTGCATACGGAAATGGAAAAAGGCCCTCTGTGCAAGATATCAATGGCGAGGCAAATCTTGCTATAACACTTAGCTTCAAATCTTTAAAAAAATTAACATTTTCACCTTCAACATGTGTGCATTGAATATTCTTTGCAGGAACTTGCAATCTATGAACCAATTGAATATTGATAAAGTTATGCATGCAACTTGAGTTAATAGAAACAATGATATTTTCTTTATGAATACAACCATGGACTTGTAATATATATTTTCCACATGAAAATAAGCATTTGATTATTTCTTTATCTTTACTCTTGGCACGAGACCACCTGTCTAAAAACATTTGTTTGAATTTTTCATCATAGAAAGCCATCATTTTGTCATAGTCAAGTGAGCTCCACCAAATGGCTGCATCACCTTGTAAGCGTAAATTAAAAAACATCTTGCTTAGGAAAGTCTTCAACAAAAACCAGGGTTTATAAAAGAACTAACAGTGCAAATCGCGCAAGGTTTTACGGAAAAAAAAAAACCTAAAAAAACTCTTGAATTTAAAATGCTCATAACTTTACTTTGTGGACTCTGTTTCGGCTTATTGTTTTTTTGAAATTGGTATTTTTCCAAGAGGAATTCAAATATGCAATTTGTTTCTACAAATTCTGCTCATAAATTTTTAAATATGAACTTGAAGTGTGCCACCCCATTTTTTCCCTTTAAAAAATATGTAAAAAGAACAAAATATGTCTTCCCTTCTGTGGCCAAGGAAAGATATTTGGTACCAGTTGGCTAAATTGATTAGCCGGTCATATTGTATGGTTTCTTTTCGTGTTTCGAGGATGAAACATGTGAAGGGGGATGTAATGTAGTATATCTAGGGAGGTGAGATGAGGTACCTAGGGAGGTACCCAATGGGAATGTGGTTATGTATTATTAGTGGAAGTCATTCAATGTAAGTTGGACTAGGTTCACTATATTAAATAATGCCCACTATGGTAGTTATATATAATAAATGTAAGAAGACATTCTATAAAGTTCCTAGGAGATGGAGAGTGTTATATAAAGAAGTGTAAGCAATGAATTGAAGCATAGTGAAGAATATTGTGAATGTATCAAACATTGCTTGACAAGTGTTATCCTTCCTCAAGGGTAACGCCATATATTAATCCTTATGGAAGGATAACACTCGTCAAGCAATGTGTGATACATTCACAATATTCTTCATTGTGCTTCAATACATTGCTTACACTTCTTTATATAACACTTTCTATCTCCTAGGAACCTTATAAAAATCCTTCTTACATTTATTATACCTAACTACCATAGTGGACATTATTTAATATAGTGGACCTAGTCCGCCTTTCTAGCTCCTCTGGCCCCTGAGATTGTACACATGTAGCAGTCATTTGGCATATTCCTCATAGTCATCAACGAGAAGATACTTGAAATTCCCTCTTTTGGGCATAGCCTTGAATAATTATGGATTAACGTTGACTTTAGTGCCATCCTCCCAAGTGTATTTACACGTTTGTGCAGATCTTCACGCGGAAAACAAATTACTCTAGCAACTTAGTTTACTATCCGAACAGACCCGTCTCAAGAAATAAGATGGCTTCCAAGAGTAAGTGGTTGCCAATCAAACACAATCGTCAAGTAATGTGAATTATTCAACCACCAAGAAGGTATGCATCCGCCAACAAAGTTTGGTAACTACTAGGATAATATGCCTTTAACTCTAGAGTGCTTTGTCTATTTCTTTCTTACTTATGCAACAACAATTTTCAAAGAAAGGATCTACATACATAACCTTACTGCAATCACTCACACAACTAATCCAATTCTACTCTCCTACTTTCTTATAGCAACATATTACATCTCACATCAGGAGGGAGTTACACCCACAACTACTAACTCTTATACCAAGAAAAATATTGCACACTGAAAACTATTTTGTATTCTATTATCATCACATATTTATACATCAAATTTAGGCTCAAGATAGATAGGCTATGTTAGTCATACAATCCATTTGTTGAGATAATATCTCAACCACACACATAAATAGGATCGAGATCTAACAAACTCCTAACCAAACATCTCAAGTAGAGATTACAATACCCAATACATTCTATGATAAGGAATATCAAATATTAAGCACAAAACAACTTGGAGTTAATATCTTCAACAAAATTCTTTCTATTGTACCAACTATTTTTCCTATATATCTCTCCAAATCATTCTATCCAAATTATTGTTTTAGGAAAGTAATAACAAKTAGAAATTAGAACAAAAAAAAATAAAAATTCCTATACTTATGAATATGAAGTGGCATTAGAGAAACAATATACACCCTTCGATGTAGMATTAATGATAATATGTGTTCTCACAYAAACCACCAAATCATATACAACAATGAATGCTTTTTAGTTTGATCATACGCAGCAATTATAACATGAATTTAAGAAGAATCAGCGTTTTTTGGGCTGATTATCTCAGCCTTTTTTAAGTAAGTCAAAGGAGTGGGAAAAGGGGCACTCAAACCACTGCAGATTTTTTTAAACATGAATCTGGGAAGAATCAGTGAGCAGAAATTACTGTTAGCTCAAAACTGCAATATCGAGTACGCGAAACTGTAATCTTAAAGCACAATGAAATCTAAATAACTACATATTTCACTGAAATGAGTCAAATAGCTATTTGAAAAACAAATTGCACGATTTAAGCTATTTTAAACTTACCAAATTCAGAAAGAAATCACAAAAATAAGCAGAAATAACAACTTATTGATGCCAGTTACACTGGCGGATGCTTACTGCTTATCCAATATAGATGTCACTTCATGATTCCGACCATAATGTCCAGTGTCACAGACATATTTGAACAGGCTTGACTCTCGAACGTAGTGGTCGTGCGTTTTTTGAATATCGACAGAATGATTGATATTTATATTGAGTGACATGACCAGTCGTAACACTAATCGAGAAATTTAGTTATGTAATTCCCTGGCGTAGACTGGCCCTTCGAGAATCGAAAAAGTGAGGTGTGGCCAGTTTGGAAGAAAGTTGATACTAGATTCCGAAGGAGTGTACAAATCTTGATTACAGCGAGTTTCTATTTATTATTATATAACTTACATAGCGGTGACTGGCTTCTCTGGTTATAGGTATGGGCCACGTGAATAGTGTCGAGACAGGTTAACATTTAATATATGAGACTGGCCTTCCCTTTTCCTGCTCAATTGAGATGGAGGATCGAGGTTAACGTCTAAATTTCTTCTCTCTAGTGCAATATCAACAGGAATATATTTTAAGAGATATAATGTGTATTCAAGATATATTATTATCAGTGCTGCAGTGCTCAGTGGTGTGTTATTGTTCACTGATTTTAAGGATATGACGAGTGAGGATGTGAGTAGTGAGTGGCCATGTCAAAGTTTCAGTGCATGTCAAAGTTTGTTTCAGTGTTGTAGGTGAGTTTGTGAACTGCATTAATAAGAGGGAGGGAGGTAAGGTGAATTTGAACTGTTTCACTTTGAAGGGTTTTACTTTGAAGAAGAACTTTTTTTTGAAGTGTTATGTTTTTAATTTCAAAATATTTGTTATAATATTGATTTTTCTAATTTTTTAAGTTATCAAAACTATAGTGATCTTGGAAAGTTTCTTTTAATGTTTTCTGAACACCTAAATAAAATTATAAATAAATCTATATTATTTCTTTCCTTTCTTAAGTTTGTAATCTCTTACCTTTCTTAATGTGCGATAGACCAATCTTTATTTGAGTAAACTTTAATCATCATCACCTTACATGATATAGAATATTTGTTTTTCATTTTTTTCTTTTATTATATTAGGATTCTGTCTGTTTTGAATATAAATAAATAACCTACTTTTTGAAATGGTGCAGTTTGATCGTTGAAATTTGTTAAATAAATAAATGTGCAGATTGCATGGTACATCTCTTTGCCTTTTGAAGTGTAAATAAATAACCAACTCTCTGAGGTGGTTTGGATTCAATTGGGCAGTTGAAATTTGTTATAAATAACCAACTCTCTGAGACGGTTTGGATTCAATTGGGCAGTTGAAATTTGTTTTTTAAAGTGGAAATTTGTCAAATTCACTTGTTTTAATTGTTAAAATGGTGAAACTGAAATGTTCAAATTATATAATACTAAATTATATAATACTGTGTTTATGGGTTAGGATACCATCCAAATATTTAGATTGTCTGATGTGTGTAAAGGTTTTTAATTTATCTTAACATATATATGTTAAGATGCATCACCAAATTTCAAATTCCCATTAAAGAATCAAACTTTCAAATTCCCACAGAACCAGAACCAAATGGTTAACTCATTATCCAACTTCATTATTTCCTTATACTTTTATGCATGCCATAAGTATTTTATAATGTGTGTTTTGTTCACTAATTTCAAACTTTTGAAAAAACAAAAGATGTAACTAGTCCGACAATTCTTCACACTGAAATCCAAGCTCATCCAGACAAACCATGGCAATTCAGTAAGGAAAAACGAAACCAATAATAGATTATATTTTATACTAAGATTACAAAGTAGATGACTGGGGAATGCAATCAATGCGGTATTTAACCATCAAAAGTTTAGACTATCATATCAAGAGTTGGCTGATTCTGGAGCTCAATGGACAACGAGGTCAATGGCACTTCTACATTGAAATATATGGTTTGGAATTTCATTTAAAAAAAGGGCAATTGTTGACAGTCTGCATCTTATCAATTTAAATAACAACATGTTCAAATATAGTATTTACTGTCATGGACTTTTCCACAGAAAATTATATTAAAAATCATTTTGTTTTATATTATAAATAAGATGCATATGCTTGTTATACATCTCAGTCATTTATTTACTATAAAAACACTTTACTTTCTAGATGTTATTATAACCTTGTTGAAAAGGAAAAAAAAAACAGGTCACTGATTTCAAAGGATTAAGTATAATGCAAGTTAAAACCGGGGCTCTGTTCTGGTTCTAGGAGTGGGGAAGCCTTCACACTATATTCTACATCGAATGGATCTGTATCTACTTGTTGAGGTTGTTGAGATTAGTTAGTGATTCTTTCGTTTCACATAGAGCGTTTGATTCGATTTTGTAACCTTCTTTAACAGAGTGACTGTGATTACATGCGTTTGATTAGATTTTATAACCCCCTCTCAAGTTTGTGGCTTCTATGTTACGAGGGAATAACGAATTCAAACAATTATCATGGATAAACATCCCAACTTCATAATGGTGCTCTTAAATTATATAGGCAATTCAATAATATTATTACTTCAGGACTTTGCAAATTTAAGAAACTACCATTCAATTCGATATGTTGAGGCCTATTGAATTAAGTGGGCCTGGGGCTGCTCTACCAACTTAGGTAATTGTTTTACACTTGGTTGTGTGAGTATGGCTGGTTATGTTAACACATCTGAATCAGAGTGATTTGCATAGGTGGGTAGATAATGCTCCCATGAACGAAAGGCAGAGTAGGTTATTGGGAAAATTTGTATAGGTGGGTAGATAATGCTCCCATGAACGAAAGGCAGAGTAGGTTATTGGGAAAAGATGTCCATGTTCCTTGTAACTGATCTCAGCATTGAATTTACAGGGTATTAGATTGGGTTAAAGTATTAGGAATGTTTAGAACTGGCCGATGAACCCACGACCTGCCTCAACCCACTAAGTTACATTCCCCTTCGATGATGGGCCATTCGTGTTAATGGCTCGTTGCAGAGTGGATTTCCAAATAGAACAATGCATTTAAAATGGCACACAGGATTATCTTTTATCACTAAATTTTTCTAAGCACAATTTCACATTAACAGACACTGAATTTCACTGTGAATATTTCACACTAACAGTAGCCAAAACACAAGTTCCATCAACTAAGATGGCTAAATATAAGCCACTGAACAACAAAAATATATTGATTATTCCCATCTTTAATCAGTGAGGCGGAGTAGACGATCCATGGCTGTCACTGAGAACTTCTATTCACTACGCATAACAGTTTATGCATATTGGACTATGCATACAGTTTTCAAATGCTCATATAACTTGCAACGAAATACGTGAACATCACTGTATTAGGGATTACAGAATGTAGATTATCAAACAATTAACCCCTTTGCAATGGCTCTATTTCTCTCTAAATGAGTAGTCTCATATACAGGAAGCTCTCTTTGGTACACATTCATGTCGATTTCGGCCAAATTCTCCAGCTCAAACAAATCAGAACTTGAACAACTGGCATCATCATCGTCTTCTTCCTCCTCTTCGTCTTGTTTGTCAAGATCCCTAATTACCACAGCATCCATAATGCTGTCTGCTTTCTGATACTTGCCAATCATGTTCTTAGCTACTGCTGAATGGCTGTCCTCCTCACGAATACGAAGTTTCAATTCTTTGCTAACCATTGGAAGCTTGTAGGCATCTGTAGATGGATGAGCATGTGGATAATAAGGGGGATTTGGACTAGGACCTGGATTTTCCATTCTGTGGAGACACTTATCCCCACAAGGGCGAGATTCGTCATTCAGAAGTACAGTTGTTGGGTAGAAAGTTACAGACCTTCCTACTCCATTCCTGTTTTTCGACCCTCTGGATGATTTACTCAAACATGACCTGGATTGGGCTGAAGAAGAAGATGCAAAAGTGGAGGTGGGCTTTCTCTCAGAAGAAAAATATGA
Source organism: Picea glauca (assembly GCA_000966675.3). Lineage (NCBI taxonomy): Eukaryota > Viridiplantae > Streptophyta > Pinopsida > Pinales > Pinaceae > Picea > Picea glauca. Next base: position 40,037 of record JZKD02S2077700.1, on the reverse strand, counting down.
ATTGGAGTCACTTACAGAAGAAGATGATGAAAGCTTTGGCTTCTTCCTACCGCCAGCCAGGAACAGAGAATTCAGAAAACTTGCGAGCTTCCTGCCAGGAGAGATTGGGTGCTTGGGCTTCTTGGAATCTTTGCGACTTTTGGACTTTAACTTTATCTTAGTATGGTCTGCAGGGATGAAAGGTATCTCAGTAGTTCGAAAATAGCCATCTCTAGTCGATGATTTTCCATGTAAATCTCGATCGCCAACAGCCCATTTCCATGCTCTGCCTTCACGACCCACATGATGAGAATTCCCTTCTGTTTTAGCAGTACGAATGGAAGAACTATTTCTGTACAAGGATTCCGCATCGGACGATAAATATGAGCAGTTGGAGGTGGAATCACTCGTATAATTAGAAGAACACGATGCTGCAGATGACATAGACTGAAAGGACAGATGGAATTCTTTGTGCTTGCTACACGCATCTTCGGCTTCGTAGTTTTCAGCTTTGAAAACACCGATCTTGAGAGATCTTCCACGCATAGATTTCTCATTAATTTTCATCCATGCTGGATCCTCATCCCATTGCCTTTCGATTCTGGCGACGCGTTTATAACTGGAATTCCTCATGAGTGTATTATTCCCGACCTCGACCTTTCTCGTCTCTTGTCGACTGCTACTATTCTTGTACGCCATCATTCCTCCCTCGTCTTCGGTAGACTTAAATATTGCATCGAGCATAGCAGACGAGAAGGACGGATCTCTGGAACGATGATAATGATGGTCGCGATGGCGATGGCGGTGCTGCCCACTGTGCGAATTACAATCCATTCGATGGCAATTACAGTTCTCCATGATTTTCAAACTCGAACTCAGGCAAAACTACAAATACTTGAAAAATAAATTAGGTCAGTGCTCAGCTCTGATAAACTAGTATTTAGTTTAAATAGACATGATAAGAAATTAGGTCAGTGCTCAGCTCTCCTAGGTATCTGGCTACCTGGAACACTCAATATACATAAAAATATGTGGATTGTCTCCTTACCACCATTCAAAAGCTGCAAGACTCCGGTGGAAACAATCAATAGACAAACGAAAAAAAGGATTCAGATTTTCTCAGAGACTTGTTCCGCTCGTGCAACTACGCAGAGTCGGAATCCACAGTGTCTCCGCCATTTCCAGCACTTTGTGGAACATCTACACAGACAGAAGAGAGGGGGCAATCAATGGTTTCACTGCACTTTCTTTGACAGAGTGCCTATAAAGCACCAACCCACACATGCAACATTTATATATGTTATCGATCACTCGTGGCACAACTCTCGACCATTAGTAACCGCACATAGATAATTCTTAAAAACCTGGTCAAACCCTACATTTTGGATGTTTTCTCTCTTGGTTTTATGCTACCTACTGGTACTGAACAATCACATTGCGACGTGTTGCTGGGTACCACGAGGATGAAAGCGCGTTTGCCGGGGTTGTACAAGGTTCAGATTGTGATTAGTTGTGAATTATGAAGGGAGAGAAGCTTGCAGAGGGCGTGGGCTAGGCCCATTCAAATGGAGTAAGTAGGTTAACTAGGGAGCAATTTTTTTTTTCAAATGGAGTAAGTAGGTTAATTAGGGAGCAATTTTTTATTGGGAATTTTTTTTTTCAGTTAAAAAATGTATTTGTATTCGGTTGCCAAATTTTTAGGGGTAGTTTGAGTATTGTATGGATCAAAGTTCTAGGTATTTCAAAACTGTATTTTATTTTAGGGGTTTTGTTTCATTTCAAACCAATCCAGATGATCAAAATTTTGGATTGGCAAAATTTAAAACCAGTCAACCTAAAAACCTAAAAACCTACGGGAAAAGTAACTCAAAAAGGAAAATTACTCCATAGTTAGCCCACTCCCATTCAAATTGCTTTTAAATCCAACAAAGTTTTAAAGAAGTTATAGTTTCACAGTTGAATTTTGTTCAAATTTTTTTATCCATTTTAACATAACCTAGAAAACTTCCAAATTTTGAAAAACAAACAAATAAATGAAACTAAAAAAAATTCTTTTAAATCGAACAGTCAAAAGTTAAAATCTCGCATTTTGTTCACAATTTTAATCCATTTTAACAAAACCTTAAACTTCTAAATTTCGAAAAAAAAATCTCGGAATGAAACTTCATCTGATCAAAAAAACAAGATTCACCAAAAATAGAGCAACTTAAGTACCCCTTAGCTCCCACCTTGTCGGCATCATGCAGCCTGAAATATCACATCGACTCTCTTGCTTTACCTCTGGATGATAACAGTTGAACCACCTATACCGTCCTTTGCATAACATATCAAACAGTACAGAACAGTTGATTTAACAGTGGACCCAACAAATCAAACAAGAAAAGATGCTGGAAATGAGATTAAGATTGGTGAATTGCCATTAAACTCTTAGATGCTATTTTATTGATGTCAGACTTATGAATGTAAACTGAAGAAAAGATGCTGGAAATGAGATTAAGATTGGTGAATTGCCATTAAACTCTTAGATGCTATTTTATTGATGTCAGACTTATGAATGTAAACTGAAGAAAAGATGCTGGAAATGAGATTAAGATTGGTGAATTGCCATTAAACTCATAGATGCTATTTTATTGATGTCAGACTTATGAATGTAAACTGAAGAAAAGATGCTGGAAATGAGATTAAGATTGGTGAATTGTCATTAAACTCATACATGCATTTTATTGATGTCAGACTTATGAATGTAAACTGAAGAAAAGATGCTGGAAATGAGATTAAGATTGGTGAATTGCCATTAAACTCTTAGATGCTATTTTATTGATGTCAGACTTA
>JZKD02S2077689.1:28122-38816 GCA_000966675.3 Picea glauca | reverse complement strand
ATGATTTTCTACTACCTAGTGAAATTCACAAGGTCCTATAGAACACTATTGTACTTTTACAAATGGAGATTCATTCCAAAAATACTCCTCATCAACTTACATCACATCAAGCTCTACCTATTCTGACCATTTATCAAAATGGACCTATAGACAATAGTGAACCTTCCTATCCTTTTATTTATGTATAAAAAATAACATCGTGTAGTCTTGGACACCAATATTTCCTTTGTCCTTCCACTCCACCAACATTTGTCATGATCACTGCTCACACTCAAGTAGAATCTATAACACTTTCCATGTCCATTATATAGTAGCTTATGAGGACCTATTCATGGAGTTCAATTGTTATCTACAACTTGAAACAGTGACACAATAAATATGGCACATGATGTCTATTAATGGGGATAAGGATTTTTCTTCCAACATCATTTCTCTTACCCCTAAACAACCAACACTCTCTCTTTCATTTGGGAATTTTGGGGCACATGAGAGACATGACATAAGGGGATTTTGCCCCTTTGTTTCCTAGAATGTATTGATTCCCAACACATGTACATGAGGTAGGGTGCTCCATACCATCCTATTATTTTCCAATAGATACTGAGGCATCCATCAAAATGTATTCTGGAAATTTATGCCTTTTATATCATGTGTTATGTGCTATGGAATCTTTCCTTTTACATTGGTAAATTATGGAAGTTGTTTTCTTTAGGTATGAGAAATTTTGTCTTCCTAAACACCATTCAAAATGAAAAATTTAAACTCATTCTCTTTTCCAATCTCGAACCTCCTAGATATGAGAAATCGTTTTAACTGATTGATATTGGGAACCTTTCCTCGATTCCAAATGAGTACCATACAGAAGAAAAAAAATGATTTTGTTTCCATAATTTTTTTTATTGCTACAATAGGTTCAAAGTCTACTTGTGAGGGTGTAAGGGTGCATCAACCAGTCCAAACTATTGGAAACTATTGGCAAGTTTAGGGGATGCTTGACCCAAATGGGGAGTATGCTTCTTGCCAATATTAAAGGAGTAATATTCCTCCCTCAAGTACAAAATATTATCACATCAATGTGGTTATTTTGCATTATCTATGCTTCGTATACGATGTAGATAAAAAAGAACTTGTGGCCAATTGTGTGTATGTGTGTGTGTGTGTGTGTGTGGACAAAAGATAAGGGATTATTACTTGGATTACTATTTTTCCATTTTCCAATAAGTTATTTATAATTTGTTGGCTTTGTGACAATAAAATATAATGTATTGGCATTTAATTGTATATCTATGATAAGATTGTTGATGTATGGGATATTTATTATGATGCTTTAAGGAGCATTTCTAATTTATTGTTTTGTGCAAAAGTGTTTAGAGGATGTTTTTTTATATTTTTTATTTCATGGTTAACCTAGACTCCATCTAAAGCTGCAGAAATCTCCATGATTAAACTTATCGGCAACATTGACTTATTTTATATATAATTAGAGGTTGAAAATATCAGAACTATTATATGTATGAAACTTCGAGAAGAGAACAGAGTTTCACTGACCCCAAGATTATACCTTTAGATATTTCTTAATTTTCTCTGACATATTTTTGTCACAATGTTGATCCTACTAATGTTCTTCCTATATGTCTATATTTCTATTTTTCATTGAGTTATCTTGAGCTACAAGATTTAGGTCTAGCTAAATGACGTTTTGCATTGTTTTAGCATTTACGATAAATAGTACCCAAATTTCACAAAAATGATTATGTAGGGATCATGAAAACTGATATATATGGTTTTTAACTTGAGGAATGTTCTTCACAAGATTTATTACCTTCCCACATCATTATATCTTCATTTCCAACCTTCAAAATGATTGTTGGGTGAAAAGAATGATTGTCAATCTTATACTATATAAATATTAGTTTTAGGTTCTTCAAAACAAATGCACACCATTCCTTGTCGGATACACCAATTCCCACATCAAGTGTGAAGGGATGAATTAATTTGGGTCGATAACTTAATTTTTAGGACTCTATACCTTATAGGGTTTTAAAATGGATATCTAGCATGAAAACCCCCATCTCAATTACTAGACCATATGACGCAGACCTATCGGCCCTCGGGCCGAGATCCAGTCACAGGATCGTTCTCTATGCCCTTGAGTCGGATCGGCTCTTTCGACTCCCATCGGAATCGCACATAAATCAATCCACAGGTCCTTCCAATCCTCATGGCCTATGAAACACGACCGCTGCCCTTTCCTCAATAGGAAATGCAATTTCGGGCTTTGGGACTTCTTAATTCCCGACGACAGAAATCCTCTGACCTCTTTAAACCTCTCGATCACCGAAGTTCCGATATGTCGAAACACCTCTGTCGGCGACTAGCCTCAAGGATAAGTCTTGGCCCACATGACCACTTCACATATGACCCTGACCTTATTTCGGGGTTTCATAACCCAAGCGCTCGACCTCTTGTCCTCTAGACCCCCGAAGTGCCGATACGTGAAATGTCGATATGGGAGATGTCAAAATGGCACTTGTCCCAGCCTTCTCTTTTTCGCGATTTTGAGCTTTGAAACACCGAAATGCCTTTGGTTCTTGCCCTCGGAACTCTCGAAGTTCTGATTCCCGACCTCTGATATGACGTCAACTAGGAAACCCCTTTCGGGATTTCATGATTTCGCGTGCCAAAATGCTCTGAACGTCTTGTCTTCAGGATTCGCGAAATGCCGAATCCCGATATGCCGATGGACTCTCCCCTTTCGGGATTTTTTTTTCGAATTCTTGGATTTCTGCCACACATCCCAAATGGATGGATGGTCTAGATCAAATCTCGGGACTTCGCCAGATGCGAAGTCAAAAAGCGCTCACCTCTGTGAATCCCAGTTCCCGGATCTCCGAAATGGACGACCGCGTGACACGCGTCCTTCCTCAGATCGACGGTTGCGATTCTTTCGTTGTTTTGGGACTTGTAATGTCCCGACCTCTCATCGTCAGGACCTCCTATATCCCAAATGTCGATATCCCGATGCGCCAATGCCTTTCGGGACTTTCATCTCCTTTGCTCTGTTGTATGAGGGTTTAACTCTCTCTCAACTCTCGATAAATCTTACGGCTATCAGGTTCTTCAGCTAAGATCTAACGCTTCAGACCTCTTATGTGCGCTCGCTCTACTATGCTTATTCCTAGACGTAAAGACTTCGACGGTCCAGATTTCTTTTCCTCAGCCTAATCTAACGACTGTTGTGCACCTTCGAAACTTCTGCGCTTTCTTCCAGGACTTGGAATATTTTTTTCCAAATTCTCAAGGGCCTCAACCTTGAGTTCTTCTTCCTGCGAGCTCCACAAATTGAATTCTCGCCTGCGCGTATAAAAGCGTTGTTCCTCCTGAGATTTGAAAACTATGAACTCTTCAAGGAGTTTTGTAGCCTCTGCACTCCTTGCGGCTACGGCTTTGTGCATAAAATCACTTGCCCTCCTGAGCTTGACCTTCTCTGAAACCTTAAGAGGTTTCCACGACTCCTGCACTCCTTGCAGAGTCTCTGCACGCACGAGGTGCTATCCCTTCTGAGCTTACTCATGAACTCAGATATCTAAGGAAAATAATTCCTTCTTCCTTCTCCCTCAGATGGAGAATTTGGATGCCCTCTTGGCTATCATTCTACTCAAACAACCTCTTGCTGAGTGATTAGGGTGTTCAAAACCCCTGCAGAGATCCTTCCTCTTGGACTCTTCTACTAATTCCATAACTCGAAGAGTTCTTTTCTCATGTACCTATCTACACATCTACTCAATGCCCTCCTGGCAAAGTATTTTCTCACAGAACATCCAACAGTTTTATCTTCTGTGTCCTCCTTACACCTGCTCAATGCCCACTTGGCAAAGCTCTCAGAATTCTTAGTAATTCTGGCTTTTGTCTAAACTCACAATAGAGTTCTTTTGTCTTATGTGCACTCCTTGCACTTGCTCAATGCCCTCCTGGCAGAGCTTCACAGAAATCTCCTCATAGATTCTGTCTGCAACTGTGTTTTCTCATACATAGCCTTGCCTCCAAGGTATTCATCAACCTTGAGGTCTTCCTCTGAGTTGTTGATTTCAACTTCTGTGCCCACCTGGCACGCCTCTATCTGACTCCACAGAGTTATGAAATGCACCCTTTGTGCATGGCTATTAGAACCCGCAGCGTTCTGTCACACCCTCCTGGTGTGAAGCCTCAAAAACTTCTCAAGCCTGAAACCAAAACAACTCCTGCAAATGCATAAACATAACATACATTCAAAGCATATAAAGAACACTCACAGACATTCATTTAACACAGAAATATGCAGGAAAACTATTGTTCGTATTAAAATGGAAAATGCTTGTTTGTACAAGGTGTTCCTGAGCACGACCTGTAACAAGGTCTCGGCTCCTTCTCTCTTTTGCTCTCCTAGCTCTATCATTCTACTAACTATTCCAAAATGAGATCAAAATTGATCTTTTACATGAGGGGCTCTTAGAGCTCTTCCCTCCAATCTACCTACCCTTTTCAATTACATTGAATGGTTTTTCTAGTCCAGAATCCGATCTAGATCTCAGCCTTACAAACATTAAAGGCCTACCTACTTCTACGCATGTGCAAAGCATGGCTTCACGGCTCACCAGCCTAAGACATTAAATTACATTCAAATTCAAAATTGAAGACGAGGGTTGCGCCTCTCTTCAGCCTTGAATGCACACGCTAATGTGGCTGGCTGGTTGGTTGGTTGATGCAGGAGAGATGCCCCTGCATCATACTCTTCAACTGCAAAATTCATGAGCTCCTACTCATGAGATTCCCATCTCAGTTGTTGAAATCCTCCATGATCCCAAACAAATTTCTAGAGTTGTTCATCTGCTCCATCTCTTTGTTGTTGTTGTTGCTGCTGCGATGTTGTTGCTTCTTTCCTTCTGCTCAGCTTCTCCTTGTTGATAGTTTCTACTGACCCTAACATCAACTCCCTGATCTCCTCAATCATTTCGTCCAACTGCTCCAGTGGCTAGCTTTGTTCATGCAATGTCCTCAGCTACAAAAATTTTCTGCAATTGGGTAGATCACTGTGATCTCCCATGCCTTCTTCATATGCTTCCAACTTCACCTGTTGGATGTGCATGCCCTGCACTATCACCCTTCTCTCCAGGGCTTCAATCTATTCATACAGATCAGCCAAACTAACATTGTTTGCTTCTTCCTCTTCCTCCACTTCTGCAAGCTCCAAGGTTGCAGTCTTTTCAGTTTCCTGGCTGAAAATATTGAGCCATTCCTCAGAATGCTCATTCTCTTCTTCTGCTTGGGCAGTCTCAAATACCTTCTCCAATTCTTCTTTTCTGACAATCTCAGCTGGTTGTCCTTCTTCTGTTGTTGTTGCCTCATCATCTACAACGTATATTTCTGCCTCCTCTTGGGCAAATGGTAGGAATATTTCGATTCCCCCAATCATTAGAAGGTTTCTCAGATCTTCCTCCTTTTTCAGCTACATCTGTTGATCCAAACTCACCTCTAAGTTTATGAGACTCTCAGACAGTCTCGTATTCTTATCTCTGCCCACCTGGCAATTTTAGATGCTTCCACTGCCCTCCTGGTAGTCTTAGAGATCCCGCAACGACCTCATTTCATTGCCCAGCTGGCAATGTGAAATTCCTTGGCAATCCTCCTGACAGTTCGTGAGATCTTCAGCTGATCTCAACTCCTTGCCCACCTGGCAATTTGGAATTTACTCTCTACCCTCCTGGCGGTTCTTGAGATCTTCAGCTGATCCCATTTCATTCTCTTCACCGAGAATTCTCCTAGTCTCTGGTTCACATGTATGAACCCCTTCTTCTGGTCTGTTGAGGTTTTTAGCATGCCTCAACCACCCTCTTAATAGTCTACACTATCTTATGACCATCAACTGCTTGACTGGCAATTTTATATTTGTATTCATGGGCCATTCATATACCCATCTTGACCTGGTATTCTGCTGCATCTCCAATGCAAATTCATCCATCCTCGCATTCATCTCAGTGATTTCTTCATCCCATTCAGCTTCGCTCATCAACTCTGGGATTTTCTTTCCAGCGTATCTTCGGCCTTCAATAGCCATATCGCTATCTCCATCTGCTCTCCTGGCAAACCTGTTGTTGTCACTCTGCACCCTTGAGTGTTTCAGCTTCTCCTACAGTCCCCAGACTATATTCTTGATTGTTGCCTACCTGCAAACAACCATCACAAAGTCTCCAGCACTCTGTCTTCCTTTTCCTTCTCCCTCTGCTTGAAATATACAAACAAAGTTCTAGGCTCTGATACCAAAACTAACGCAGACCTATCGGCCCTTGGGCCGAGATCCGATCACAGGATCGTTCTCTATGCCCTTGAGTCGGATCGGCTCTTTCAACTTCCACTGGAATCATGCATAAATCGATCCACAGGTCCTTCCAATCCTCACAGCCTCTGAAACATGACCACTACCCTTTCCTCAATAGGAAATGCAATTTCAGGCTTCGGGACTTCTTAATTCCCGACGACAGGAATCCTCTGACCTCTTTAAACCTCTCAATCACCGAAGTTCCGATATGTCAAAACACCTCTGTCGGCGACTAGCCTCAGGGCTAAGTCTTGACCCAAACGACCATTTCACATATGACCCTGACCTTATTTCGGGGTTTCGTAACCCAAGCGCTCGACCTCTTGTCCGTTAGACCCCCGAAGTGTCGATACGTGAAATGTCGATATGGGAGATGCCGAAATGGCACTTGTCCCGGCCTTCTCTTTTTCGTGATTTCAAGCTTTGAAACACCGAAATGCCTTTGGGTTCTTGCCCTCGGAACTCTCGAAGTTCTGATTCCCGACCTCCGATATGATGTCATCTAGGAAACCCCTTTTAGGATTTCACGATTTCACGTGCCGAAATGCTCCAAACGTCTTGTCTTCAAGATTCGTGAAACGCCGAATCCCGATATGCCGATGGACTCTCCCCTTTCGGGATTTTTTTTTTGAATTCTTGGATTTCCACCACGCATCCCAAATGGATGGACAGTCCAGATCAAATCTCAGGACTTTGCCAAATGCGAAGTGAAAAAGCGCTCACCTCTATGAGTCCCAGTGCCCAGATCTCTGAAATGGACGATCGTGTGACACGCGTCCTTCCTCAGATCGACGGTTGCGATTATTTCGTTGTTTCGGGACTTGTAATGTCCTAACCTCTCATCGTCAGGACCTCTGATATCCTGAATGTCGATATCCCGATGCGCCAATGCCTTTCGGGACTTTTGTCTCCTCTACTCTGTTGTATGAGGGTTTAACTCCCTCGCAACTCTCGACAGATTTGACGGCTGACGGGTTCTTCGGCTAAGATATGACGGTTCAGACCTCTTATGTGTGCTCGCTATGCTATGCTTCTTCCTGGACGTAAAGAATTCGACAGTCCATATTTCTTTTCCTCGGCCTGATCTAATGGTTGTTGTGCACCTCCGAAACTTCTGCGCTTTCTTCCAGGACTTGGAAGATTTTTTTCCAAATTCTCAAGGGCCTCAACCTTGAGTTCTTCTTCCTGCGAGCTCCATGAATTGAGTTCTCGCCTGCACGTATAAAAGCATTGTTCCTCCTGAGATTTAAAAACTCTAAACTCTTCAAGGAGTTTTGTAGCCTCTGCACTCCTTGCGGCTACAGCTTTGTGCGTAAAAGCACTCACCCTCCTGAGCTTGACCTTCTCTGAAACCTTAAGAGGTTTCCACGACTCCTGCACTCCTTGCAAAGTCTCTGCATGCATGAGGTGTTATCCCTTTTGAGCTTACTCACGAACTCAGATCTCTAAGGAAAATAACTCCTTCTTTCTTCTCCCTCAGATGGAGAATTTGGATGCCCTCCTGTCTATCATTCTACTCAAGAAACCTCTTGCTGAGTGCTCAAGGTGTTCGACAACCCTGCAGAGATCCTTCCTCTTGGACTCTTCTACTAATTCCATAACTCAAAGAGTTCTTTTCTCCTGTGCCTATTTGCACATCTACTCAATGCCCTCTTGGCAGAGTATTTTCTCACAGAACATCCAATAGTTCTATCTTCTGTGTCCTCCTTACACTTGTTCAATGCCCACTTGGCAGAGCTCTAAGAATTCTTAGTAATTATGGCTTCTGTTTGAACTCACAACAGAGTTCTTCTGTCTTCTGTGCACTCCTTGCACCTGCTCAATGCCCTCCTAGCGGAGCTTCACAGAACTCCTAAGAGATTCTGTCTGCAATTGTGCTTTCTCATACACAGCCTTGCCTCCAAGGTATTCAGCAACCTTGAGGTCTTCCTCTGAGTTGTTGATTTCAACTTATGTGCCCACCTAGCATGCCTTTGTCTGACTCCGTAAAGTTCATAAATGCACCCTTTGTGCACAGCTATCAGAACCCACAGTGTTCTGTCACACCCTCCTGGTGTAAAGCCTCAAAAACTTCTCAAGCCTGAAACCAAAACAAATCCTCCAAATGCATAAACATAACATACATTCACAGCATACAAAGAACACTCACAGACATTCATTTAACACATAAATATGCAGGAAAACTAATGTTCGTATTAAAATGGCAAATGCATGTTTGTACAAGGTGTTCCTGAGCACGGCCTGTAACAAGGTCTCGGCTCCTTTTCTCTTCTGCTCTCCTAGCTCTATCATTCTACTAACTATTCCAAAATGAGATCAAAATTGATCTTTTACATGATGGGCTCTTAGATCTCTTCCCTCCAATCTACCTACCCTTTTCAATTACATTGAATGGGTTGTCTAGTCCAGAATTGGATCTAGATCTCATCCTTACAAACATTAAAGGCCTACCTACTTCTACGCCCGTGCAAAGCACGGCTTCACGGCTCACCAGCCTAAGACATTAAATTACATTCAAATTCAAAATTGAAGATGAGGGTTGCGCCTCTCTTCAGCCTTGAATGCACGCGCTGACGTGGCTGGCTGGTTGATGCAGGAGAGATGCTCCTGCATCACCATATCCCAAGACATTGAATTATAAACTATTGATGATATTGGATCATGGATGTTCATTGAATGAACTATCAGGTGTAGAAAGAATCTACCTAAGTTGGTAATGCATTGTCTAAGGTAGGAGGGTGAGATAGGGGTATACCCATAAACAACCAACACCCTCTCATGTTTTCACCTCATCTATAAGTTATGGAATTGCACGTGACTATTTTCACCACTATATATCTCTCCTCATAGACAAAACATACTTGTTCCAACAGAGCATTTTTCCATTGGATTCAACATCTTTCTTGCATTGTCGACCATATGCCATAACCAATGGACAGATCCCCCAGATAATAGACACTTATTTTTCAGGAATAGAACCAATCTCCCTATGGCACCACCTTTGGACATTACAGGTCAACACTCAACATTGAGGGATGTTTCTTCCAACCTTTTTCCTCCCTATAGAGTTAGTCCTAAACTAGGAGGAAAGCAGAGGCACCTTCAATCTAAAATAAGAGTAATTGTTTTGGAATAGGAGGGCATGCCTTCGAAGAAGGACATATCACCAACACCACCTTTTAACAATGGCATCTCACCAGTATCACGAGAGAGTGATAGTCAAACCCAGTCCTGATCATTGTAAGATTGGGTCAAACTTTAAGCGAGAGATAAACTCTTGAGTCTAATCTGCCAACTAAAATCTGGGTTGACAATTCTTGAAGGCTATTTAAGTCAGTATTGATCATGATTTTATCAACCTGAAACTAATTTCTCATTTAAAATGTTTTCCCTAGAATGGGTTGAATAACACATATATTGTTTATTACTCAGATTGCAGTCAATGATGTAGAGAAAATGGGACTTTTGTATTATAGAATAAATATTGATATGCTCAAATTATTGTTTAAATGAGAAACACCTTTTCCAAAGGAAACAAAAACATTGTTGACTTTTTTTTCAAATCATGATGAGAACAAATTTTATAGTTTTGGATATCAATTGTTCCAATGGTTTTAGTTGGCTATTTATTTTTTTGTTTTAGGTTCAGAGTCTTGATAATGAGCCCCACCTAAACATTTTTCTTGAAGAGATAAAAACGTCACTTTCTTGAGGTTTGATGTCACAAAGGGCTTATGGTTTGGTGGTGATAGAGTTACTCATTGACACTTGGTATCAATTGATGAAGAGAGCATGTTGACTTGAGGGGGAAGGCCATAGCCTATGAAGAGAGGGCCTTTAGAGGCCAAACGTTCCATCCCCAACCGCAACGACTTGTTACATATGCCAAAACGTCCCATAAAGGGGTGACATCATCTTACTTTTAGGGTTTCTAATGTGCAAAAGTGAATTTTAAATGAATTATTTAGTATTATTTGTGTAAATGGGAAATATTAGGGATTTTGACCCCTATCTTGTGTTTTACCCTAAAATTAAGTGGAAAAACTACGTGTTAGACTTTTTGTATAACTAGAGATCATGTGAATCTCTTTTCATAACATAACTCTCCCATTGTGAGAAGTACTTGGCAGAAAGTTTTGCTAGCATTGAGCATTATGGTGTTTCTCTCTTGTGAAAATATTTTATGGTGTTATCTTTTGGTGAATGGATGAGGAGGAGTGATGTGCACCTCTTGGATGCTTGTTCTCTTGATCTTGAATGGTGAATTTGCTTGGTGAAACTAGGGTTTGATCTCTCTCTCTCTCTCTCTCTCTCTCTCTCTCTCTCTCTCTCTCTCTCT
>JZKD02S2077656.1:32048-50727 GCA_000966675.3 Picea glauca | reverse complement strand
ATAGGGCCATGGTGCTTACCAGAACCCTAGATGGGCTGAAATTCCACAAACAAAATCTTTCCAGAGAGCTTGGGGCCAGATGCTACAACCCTGTCTCCCTTTTTTGGCCATGCTCAATTTTCCAGACTTCTCTAAGTTGATGAACGATCTCGTGTGTCATGATCCTATATGGCCCCCTGTCCTCACCAATATTCCTTCAGATATTTAGAAATTCAAAGGCAAGAATGGCGAGGATCCCAGTGATCATGTTACCACCTTTCACCTATGGTGCTATTCGAAATCCATTAACGATGATTCCATTCAGTTAAGATTGTTTCAATGCACCCTCACGGGGGTTACCTCGAAATGGTATATCGAGCTACCTAGGGGGGGAATACAAGACCCTTAGTCAGATGGTTTTAGTCTTCCTTAACCACTTCCAATTATTAGTTTGTTACGATGTTGGCCTATAACTTCTGTCGACCTTACACCAAGACAAAGCCACTCATATCTCAAATCATATCCAGGAGTGGTGTAGACAGAAGAGGTTGATAAAGACCTGCATACCCCAGGAGTTCCTATTAGAATGGTTCCTTAAGTCTCTGCAACCTCCTATTTTGAAGGATGCTGCTACATCCGAGGTTACATCTGAGGAAGAAGAAATATTCAAAGCCCAACAATTAGATCTTATATATGCTCAGTCTGGGATGTTATACGAGATTCTTCCGGACACACCGAGGTCAAAGTATGACCCTAGAAAAAAGATTGGACCTCGTGCCAATGGCATTGTAGGTTCCTCCAATGTAATATCTATAGAATCAGTGATAATCCATTTGAAAGAGTTGTCTCTAAACTAGTCTGCTGGAGGGCCAACTTCATCTATGTCTTCCAATCCCACTCCATCGACGGATGTACATTCCATGCAATCATCGACCAGGAAAAATGGTAACCAACAACCAGGTGAGAATAATAAGAAAGGACATAATAAGAATCGTAAGGGTGGGAAGAATAATAAACCCAAGGACAATGGTAATAATGAGAGGATGAATAATAATGCTAGTGAGGGAAAGAAAGAAAGGCGTAAGGTGAAATTTCCCTGTAATATTTGTACGGATGATCATCTTAATCATTTATGCCCTAAACTTGCGAAATCTATGAGGCTCTTATCTCTAGTGCCCTTTGTGCCAACGAATCCTTTTTCACATAATCAACATTTGGCATCGAGCTCCTCAAATGCCAAAAATGAGTCTGGTGGGAGGCAAAACCCATCGTCACAAGACAGTGACCATTTGTGCATCAATATGGTCAATTCTCAGGTTAATGTAGCCTTGTGATCTCACGATTATAGTTGTACAGAGATCATAACTGATCTAGAGTCTCCTCCTCCTCCTCCAGAGATGCCCTTGCAGATAAAAAAATGAGATCCACTACCTCGTATTCTAAAAAGAGTAATTCAACACTCTACCCACAATCCAAATGCTAGAGCCACCCAAAATTACTCTATTGTTGAGGACCTGGGTCAAACCCCTTGTGCAATGTCGACTCTGGAGGTATTCCAAATGTTTCCTTCATATAGGAATTCCTTTCTATCTGCGTTAGGAGCTCTAGATCCTAGTGGCTCAAAATTTATCAAGTTTGACGTCATATATGTGAAGCCTCACTTGCCTTACCATGTGGCATTCCAAATCCACGTGGGTTACTCAAAGTATACCATCAAGCATACCATTGTTAATGAAAGCACTGCCACGTGTGTGATGTCCTTGGTTTGTTGGAAAGCCCTTTGCTCTCCGACTCTCTCTCAATCTCTGACCATGTTGACTACTTTTGACGATCATTCCTTCTGCCCTCATGACATTCTTCCTGCCTTTCTAGTCCAGTTAGGTGGGAAGACGGTAGAGGTGGACGTCGAGGTGATAGATGCACCTCTCGATTATAGCTTGTTACTAGGATGTAATTGGACTTACGCTATGAATGCCTTTGTATCATCTGTCTTCCAGACTCTTTGTTTTATTCACAATGGGAAGATTGTGACGATTGAAAATTTGTCCTTTGCGTATGCTATCCCCAATGCATCTGTTGGACCATCGATCCCCATGGTTGAAAATTCTCAGACGAAAACTAAGAATATCGGTGTTGGAATGTATTCATCCCTTATGGGTACCTTTGAATTTATGGCACCGATTCACCATATTTATACCATGTCCAGTAGGCCTATTTTATCAGAGAGCTTCGTTCCTTTCCTCACTTCCTATTTTAACGATCCTTAGACCCTACCTTCCTTGACTACATCTTGTGAAGGTTAGTTGCATGATGGAATGGCCATGCCACTATCAGCAATGGAGATAGCATATCAAGTTGTTCTTAACTCTTCCACCAATCTCGATCCTATTGCCTCGTAGATGGATGAAGAGGATCCCGTTCTCAAGCCCATATGGGCCACTTCGTTGTCTTGTTCACATGACTTCCTTGATGAGACTTTTCCCTTGGATGAATCTATCATCGAAGCCATGAATGGTTCTAACAAACCTTGGGATGATATGCATCATCTCTCTTATTTTCTCCCAGAGCTTACTAGAATCGAACAAGATGAATTTCGATCTACTCTGAGTGATATAGTCAGTCACGCCATAGTTCCGCTTGATACGCACAAAATTTATGCCGAAGGAAATATGGTGAGTATCGTACCTACTATCGTGATCGATATGTCTCGTACCCCTGGAAAGATTGAAAATGTACACATCGGTGCAGTTTGTTCGCTAGAATAATCTTGATCTACACCGAACTCTTCAAGGAATTTCGAGATGCATTCTCTTGGTTATATGAAGAGATTCCATGAGTCAACCCTCTCTTTGTCGAACATGAGATTAAAACTTACCTGGATGTTAAGCCTGTTTGACAACGTCTTAGAGCTGTCAATCCCCAGAAGGCCCCTACTATTAAGGAAGAGGTAGAGAAACTGCTTAATGTTGGATTTATCTACATGGTTCCCTTGACTGAATGGGTATCCAATCCCATTCTTGTGAATAAGAAGCAAGGAACCATCCGTTTATGCATGGAATTTTGTGACCTAAACAAATCCTGTTCTAAAGACAACTTCCCGACACCTTTCATCGATCAGATTCTCTACGAGTGTGTGGGAAGTGAAGTTTTTTCTTTCATGGATAGATTTTCAGGTTATAACCAAATTCAAATTAAACTGGAGGATCAACATAAGACAACATTTTTATGTCCTTGGGGTACTTTCTCATACCGGAAGATGCCTTTCGGCCTTAAAAACACCGGAGCAACCTTCCAGTGTCCCATGACCTTCACAGTCCATGATCTTAAGAATATAGTTGAATCTTATCTAGATGATCTTGTTGCTCACTCTCATAAGAGAGTGGATCATCCTAAGCACATTCGACTATTTTTTGAAAGATGGAATCATTATAGAATCCGTTTAAACCCTCATAAGTGCATATTTTGGGTTAGGACTGGACGTCTACTAGGATTTCAGTCTTTGAGACCGGGATCATGGTAGATCCATTAAAGTTTGAGGCAATACTTCAATTTCCTCCCCTGTGCACTATTCAACAACTTCAAGGTTTATAGGGGAAAGCTAACTTTTTACGTATGTTTATATTAAAATATGACAATATTACTAAGGGTTTCATGCATCTTTTGAATAAGGACACCCCTTTTTTTTTGGGATGAGTGGGCCCATGAATCCTTCGATGCTTTGATGAAAGCCTTGGTATCGATGCCTCTGCTAAAGTCTCCTGACTACAGTAGGAATTACTTGATTTATTTCACCACGTCCGAAGAGATGATTGGTATGGTTTTGGTTCAGGAGGATGATGAGATCCAGAAGCACATCATCTACTATCTTAGTCAAAACTTAGTCGATCCTGAGCTCAAATGTTATCACTTTGAAAAGATAGCTTTGGCTGTCATTCACGTGGACCAACGTCTACACCATTATATATTTCTTTGCAACACTGTTGTGGTTGTCAATGTCAATCCATTTCAATATTTCCTTACCAGGTGTATCATAGGGGGAAAATATAATAAATGGATTGTCATTTTACAATAATTCGATCTTGATTTCACTTCTGTGAAATCCAATAAATCACTAGTATTTCCAGAGTTAATATCCAACTTCCCACGAATGGTGAAGATGTTATTCATGTTGATTCTTTTTTGGATGAACAAATTTTCCTTGTCTCTTCATATGACCCCTGGTATGGAGACATTGTTCTCTATCTTCAAACTTTGAATTTCCCTCAGCATCTCTCGCGAGATGATCGATGACGTGTACGATACCAAGCTAAGAATTACCTTATCGTCGATGACACTCTCTAGTATCGTCGAGGAATAGACAATATCCTACATCATTTCTTAAATCATGAGGAGGCCAAGCCAGTTCTTAATGATTTCCACAGTTGGGCTTGTGGTGGTCATCTATCTGGGCTTGCGATAGCCCAAAAAATTTTGCGAGTTGGTTATTTCTGGCCATCTATATTTAAAGATTGTGTTAAAGAGGTTAAGAAGTGTCACCCCTGCTAGGTGTTCACTCAGAAAATGCGCTTGCATCCAACCCCTCTCCATCCTGTCATTACCATCAGTCCCTTCACCAAGTGGGGGATGGACTTTGTGGATTGCAACCCAACTTCGGCTGGGGGGCATCATCACATTATCGTTGCCATATACTACTTCACTAAGTGGGTTGAGGCCATGCCTATAGTTAAATCCAATGGGAAGACTGTTGCCTTCTTTGTATTCAATCAAATTATTTCCAGGTTCGACATCCTGAGTGAGATTGTCACTGATCATGGTAGTCACTTTCAGAATGAAATGACGGAAGAACTAGCATCCAAGATGGGGTTTAAGCATGACCATTCTTCCTCTTACTATCCCCAGGTGAATGGATAGGTAGAGGCTGTCAACAATTATCTCAAGACCATTTTGTAGAAAACTGTCATCCAGAACAAATATGACTGGCATATTATGCTATATCCTGCACTCTGGGCATATGAAAACTTGATTAACACTTCCACTGTATTTTCTCCTTTCCAGTTAGTACACGGTGTGGAGTTGTTCTTACCTATTCAATGTGAAATCCATTCTCTTAGATTGGCAATTACGCTCCTCCCTGACACCTCCAATCTCGAGCTACGCCTCATGCACCTAGAGAGCCTTGACAAGTAGCGTTGAGACACCTTTATGGCTATCGAAGAAAATAAAAAACATGTCAAGGTCCAATACGATAAGTCTTTCTATCCTTGGTTGTATGCTGAGGGTGACTTGGTCCTTTTATATGACCAAGCTAAATAACCACTGGGGGAAGGAAAGTTCAAACCCATGTGGCACGGTCCCTATATCGTGCGATTTGTCTTAGAAAAAGGAGCCTATGAATTAGAGGATTATGAAGGTAACATGTTAGCCGGGCCCAGGAATGGGCTCTACTTGAAAATATATTATGCTTGAGCTCCAAGCATGGGCGTAAATCTTTGTATACTAATGTAATTTAGTGTATATATATTTTCCCTTTATTTTTGTCTTCAGCTTGCTTATCGAGTTTTCCCTTGGTTGGCATATGTCAATAGAATCTTCGGTCTACTTAGGATTCGCAAAGGGATCCAATCGTCATACACAGAACTTGGCTTCCGCTGCTTGGGTTGTTTACTTACCCAAGGGTCTGTTGGTGTCTTCAGGTGGCGTATGCCTAGGGACATCCATGAATAATGTGCCCTAGTATAGCACCGTTATAGAACTTTTGCACAATGTCATTTTACATGGTATTCTCTCTTTGGAGGTTCTCCTGGATTCCCAATTAGTAGTATGTATGTTGAACGATAGTTACCATGTGCGTGATCCTACATTACTCCAATGATTCCTATGGGTACATCCTTTAGATCGACAATTTGATTTTATTACTTATCATCACATACCTAGGAGTTCTAATTACGTATCCGATGCTTATGATAATTTCGTTTTAGATTGTCATTTGTCACATAAATAAAGTAGAGAAAACAGTCTCATCAATGCACACGTTTTAATATAAGTAAAGTCAAAGAACCATGTTTTATATATATTTCAAAAAATATGATGTTTATAGTACAAAATTGGGGCCAACACCATCAATACATATATACAACCGATAATACAAAATCCATGACATCTACGCCTGTGGCACCAGATGTGTGTCATGATAACAAACTACAATGTTTGTGAGACACTGAAAGAGTCGCACCCAATCTCTGGGCACACCAACCACTTGTCGTTGCATGGCCTCCTACAGATCCTCTACCTGAACCATCATAATCCTATGTGTCAAACAAGACAGGTTTCCCTGCATGTTTTGAAGGATTCTCTCTGCTTCTCCTCCCACTGCCTCATCTCCCCGGTGCCTCTGACGATGTTGTGGAAGCTCGTTCGACCGTCGTGAACCTACGTCTATGTCACACAAGTGCATAGTTAGTACTTAAGCATCATCCAAAAATATTTTTGTTTTACTATACAAAAATACAAAAAAATGAAATATTTAAAAAATTTGACATACCTATGTCCCTGTAGGAGGTCCCTGGTGGCAGTGGCATGTCAGGGTCCCCTCTGAAATTGATCCCTACATAGCGGTAGTCATCCAGAGAAATGACCTATCGTCTCCACCAGTAAAAGAAATCATCATTGTAGGGTGTGGGCACCATACCTCCCCTCTATTGTCTCATCACCTCAATCCACCGTGCCATGGCTGGATCGCGAGTTCCTTGAGGAATGATCTCAACTCTAGGTCCCAATCCTAGAACCCACTTGAAGAAAAATCTACACAAGATAGATGAAAACCCGAGGTTACTCGTGTCACCCTGTTTGCATTCTGTCAATTGGCTCTTCATATTATCCAGTAGCGAGGTGCACCAATCGTACACCGTGGGTCTCAAACACTCTATAGAATAGAACATGAGTGGCCTCGATTCCTAGTGCAATAAAGCCGATCCAATGATCCAGGTCAAAATGAGGACAATAATCTTGAGGCTTAGATTGTTTATTGCCTGGATGGGGAGTTGAATCCCGACATTCTCGGTTCTTTCTATATTGTGAGTGTCTATGTACTCTTCTATCTTCATACTGCTCCCAACTCCCCAGGCTTTGAGGTTCACCACCTCACCTCGATGCAACAACCCCGTCAAGAAATATATATCCTTAACTTCAATCCTTAATTGTTTCCCATCAAGGTTGAATCTTTCATTGTCTGGATACCAGTAATCCACGAGCAACTAAAGAAACCTAACTTGGGACCTCATCCCATTGAGTGCCAAAAATGTTTACAGACCACATCTTTTCAAGGCCATTTTGGCCCCCAGATCTCTTTCCACAACAACATATACCTCCTCATGTTCCCTTTCCCTCCATTCTAGCACCATCCTGCCAGAGAAACATCAATTTATGAGTTAGAAACCATCAAAAACCTTGTTTACGGACTTGTACGCGGGTTGCAACATTCACAGTCATGTACAAGGTTGATTACACTCAGTCTGTATTTTATACAACCGTGTATAACCTCACGTATACATGACCCAATGGGTGGTAGCCCGTGTACACCTAAATACCTAATTTGCACCTTAAATAACTCAAATTTTGAAACCTAAATACAAAATGTAATCCAGTAGAAAGGAAGAGGAGGGGAAGAGGAATTACCTGGTCTAGATGGTCTCTGATTCCATCACTCGATGCTCCCACAATCACTAGTTGAATATCGGATGTAATTTGGTCCAAATTTCACTATTTGGGTAAAAAAGTCAAATGACATAGTAAAGATTGGTTTTTTTTACTATTTATAGCAATTTTTACCCACTTTGCATAGTTTTTACCCATTGAGGAATGCAGATCTCAAGGTACTAACTGGTTTCTAAGTCTAATTCTTAGATTATGTGCTAAAGTCGATAGTAACTCACTTGTTAAAGGAGGGTCTTGATGTATCCCCCATAATTGACACGAAACTGACGTAGGAAAGTGATGTAATATGGTGAATCGAATCAGTATGGACTCACATGGAAAATGGAAACTGGTAGTACTGCATATGCATGGTTTGAAGTGAAACTTACCTTGAACATGATGAGGAACGACAACTGACTTGGCAACATTGACTCAATGAGTACCAAGAATGTAATGTGACAGAAATAAGAGCACCCTTCGATTGGACAAAAAAATATGGCGACAGATGGAATTGGTATGAATCTAACACATGCATATTACCCAACCATAAGATGAGACACAAATAGGTTCCATGTTAAAGGGCATCAATAACTACCATAAAGGATTCCCAAAAATTTGACCCACTTCCTTCAATTTTTCTCCCATCCAGATAAGTGAGTACCTCTTTCTTTTTTAATAAGCTTGAGGAGGGTAACAAATGCTCGGTATAGCTCATCCTTTAGATGAGTCCTTCGACATATGTTTAACGAACATGAGGAAGGAGGGGTTATGTCCTATATAGGTCATATAGATAAGACTCACATAGGTGCTTCGACAAATATTTTAATGAGCCCAAAGAAGGTAAACTCGGTGGTTGTTCACGTTTAGAGAGTTTGAAAAGAACTTAAAGATGTCTCCATGGATGAATTTTTCATAAATTTAGTCTCCCAAGCCCAAAAAATGTTTAAAACAATACAGGGGAGAACTCTTCTAATCATGCTTGATTAGAGTAGTCCTTTTTCGTAATTACTCTCGTGAGGCCGAAAAAGAGATAAATTACCACTCGAAATACGCCCTTTAAAACCTTTAATGAGTGTGAATGGAAGCAAGATAACTTGGAAATATTTTCATGTTTAGGGAGTCTAAAAAGAGCTTAAAGGATACTCCAAAAAGTTCCCAATGTAATGTCCAAAGGTTTCAAACAAGACCCATGGATAATTGGTACTTTGACCCCAACTGGATGATGGAAGCTAGTGGTTTTGCTCCAACATGATGTCTGGAGGATGGAGATAATCCCCCAAGGTTTGTTTCATCCATCAACACTTAATTTGTCATCGATTTCTATACCAGATGGAGCAAAAGGGTCAGCAGACAAAGGCAGGTGAAAAGAAGTTTAAGTTACAAGATATAGGGAAAGACTCGACTTAACATCTATGAGATCTGGTGAAAGACTCAATTGAATGAGAGAGGCGGTTGTTTCATTTTTTAACGAGCTAGACACATGAAAATAACTTTTCTCATAACCAGGTACTACCAAAGGATCATATAATTCTAAGGTAGGTTTCATTTTTACACAATCTTGAAACTAGAAAAACCATGCTTGAGGCCCTCTGTTTCATTTTTTAATGAGCTTAACACAAAAACTAGAACTCTGCTTGAACCTAGTTTCATTTTTTAACGAGCTTGAAATAAAAAAAACTATGCTCAAAGATGGGTTTCATTTTTTGACGTGCTTGAAATTAGAAAATAAACTATGCTCAATGACCTATACTTGATCATGGATTCCAAGAGGGCGATCCTCTGGAAGGAATACATTTCAAGGAACTAACCTCAATCATGGATCCCAAGAGATCTTCAAAAGATGGAAGAACTACACTATGGAAGGAGTACATGTCGAGGGACATGATAGGGGTAAGGAGATTAAGCTCTAATATCCCTATCGAAGAGATAACCATGTCAACCACCAGATCTAAGTCAGAATAAGGGATAAATTCCTTCTCATTTGGAGTTGAACGCATAGGATAGGTTGCCACATAATTGACCTATGGTGGGGCGGATGTCACTGGCATGAAAGGACCATTAACAGAAGTCATATGGTTGATTTTCATATGAGGGCCAATGAATGAAAGTTGTTCTATGGTCACCATGTTTCCATTGTGAGGGAAACATATCAATCGAAAGACTGTGGACACAACAACCTTCATAACATAAACATAACCTCTCCTAAGGATCGAATTAAGCCTATATTTGTGGTTATTGGGGTTCTCCTTTGGAGTAGTGAGTAACCCCAACCATCAAGTTCTGAAGACGAACACTATGATGACTCCAATTACATATCTGAAGGCTCTCGATCTCTATCATCTAATGACTCTAACTACATCGGTATCTCTGAATTACACGAAAAATAATTTCTACTCCGTTGACCTCTTCTAGGGTGAACATGTGGGTCCTACAACATATCCACGACTGATATTTCATCTTTACCCTTTCTCGATCAATGACGGTCACTTGACCTTGGGATCCTTTTCTTCAGCAACTCATTCTCCTATACTTTCCTCCAGACCTCTATCCTCCATATTCTGACGAACGACTGGGTTCTATTAATCCATACATCGAACATCCAAGGTTTGATCTAAGACCCAAATACCTCCACATCCAACGAGGCCACTCTTATCTCATCGACCAATCAACTGTCGGTATACCCCACCCCTTGAGTCATGCTATCTTCTAGGATGGAATCCTTGTCATCATGACATCACTCTCCCTTTTTTCTCATTTAANCAGTAGGCCTATTTTATCAGAGAGCTTCGTTCCTTTCCTCACTTCCTATTTTAACGATCCTTAGACCCTACCTTCCTTGACTACATCTTGTGAAGGTTAGTTGCATGATGGAATGGCCATGCCACTATCAGCAATGGAGATAGCATATCAAGTTGTTCTTAACTCTTCCACCAATCTCGATCCTATTGCCTCGTAGATGGATGAAGAGGATCCCGTTCTCAAGCCCATATGGGCCACTTCGTTGTCTTGTTCACATGACTTCCTTGATGAGACTTTTCCCTTGGATGAATCTATCATCGAAGCCATGAATGGTTCTAACAAACCTTGGGATGATATGCATCATCTCTCTTATTTTCTCCCAGAGCTTACTAGAATCGAACAAGATGAATTTCGATCTACTCTGAGTGATATAGTCAGTCACGCCATAGTTCCGCTTGATACGCACAAAATTTATGCCGAAGGAAATATGGTGAGTATCGTACCTACTATCGTGATCGATATGTCTCGTACCCCTGGAAAGATTGAAAATGTACACATCGGTGCAGTTTGTTCGCTAGAATAATCTTGATCTACACCGAACTCTTCAAGGAATTTCGAGATGCATTCTCTTGGTTATATGAAGAGATTCCATGAGTCAACCCTCTCTTTGTCGAACATGAGATTAAAACTTACCTGGATGTTAAGCCTGTTTGACAACGTCTTAGAGCTGTCAATCCCCAGAAGGCCCCTACTATTAAGGAAGAGGTAGAGAAACTGCTTAATGTTGGATTTATCTACATGGTTCCCTTGACTGAATGGGTATCCAATCCCATTCTTGTGAATAAGAAGCAAGGAACCATCCGTTTATGCATGGAATTTTGTGACCTAAACAAATCCTGTTCTAAAGACAACTTCCCGACACCTTTCATCGATCAGATTCTCTACGAGTGTGTGGGAAGTGAAGTTTTTTCTTTCATGGATAGATTTTCAGGTTATAACCAAATTCAAATTAAACTGGAGGATCAACATAAGACAACATTTTTATGTCCTTGGGGTACTTTCTCATACCGGAAGATGCCTTTCGGCCTTAAAAACACCGGAGCAACCTTCCAGTGTCCCATGACCTTCACAGTCCATGATCTTAAGAATATAGTTGAATCTTATCTAGATGATCTTGTTGCTCACTCTCATAAGAGAGTGGATCATCCTAAGCACATTCGACTATTTTTTGAAAGATGGAATCATTATAGAATCCGTTTAAACCCTCATAAGTGCATATTTTGGGTTAGGACTGGACGTCTACTAGGATTTCAGTCTTTGAGACCGGGATCATGGTAGATCCATTAAAGTTTGAGGCAATACTTCAATTTCCTCCCCTGTGCACTATTCAACAACTTCAAGGTTTATAGGGGAAAGCTAACTTTTTACGTATGTTTATATTAAAATATGACAATATTACTAAGGGTTTCATGCATCTTTTGAATAAGGACACCCCTTTTTTTTTGGGATGAGTGGGCCCATGAATCCTTCGATGCTTTGATGAAAGCCTTGGTATCGATGCCTCTGCTAAAGTCTCCTGACTACAGTAGGAATTACTTGATTTATTTCACCACGTCCGAAGAGATGATTGGTATGGTTTTGGTTCAGGAGGATGATGAGATCCAGAAGCACATCATCTACTATCTTAGTCAAAACTTAGTCGATCCTGAGCTCAAATGTTATCACTTTGAAAAGATAGCTTTGGCTGTCATTCACGTGGACCAACGTCTACACCATTATATATTTCTTTGCAACACTGTTGTGGTTGTCAATGTCAATCCATTTCAATATTTCCTTACCAGGTGTATCATAGGGGGAAAATATAATAAATGGATTGTCATTTTACAATAATTCGATCTTGATTTCACTTCTGTGAAATCCAATAAATCACTAGTATTTCCAGAGTTAATATCCAACTTCCCACGAATGGTGAAGATGTTATTCATGTTGATTCTTTTTTGGATGAACAAATTTTCCTTGTCTCTTCATATGACCCCTGGTATGGAGACATTGTTCTCTATCTTCAAACTTTGAATTTCCCTCAGCATCTCTCGCGAGATGATCGATGACGTGTACGATACCAAGCTAAGAATTACCTTATCGTCGATGACACTCTCTAGTATCGTCGAGGAATAGACAATATCCTACATCATTTCTTAAATCATGAGGAGGCCAAGCCAGTTCTTAATGATTTCCACAGTTGGGCTTGTGGTGGTCATCTATCTGGGCTTGCGATAGCCCAAAAAATTTTGCGAGTTGGTTATTTCTGGCCATCTATATTTAAAGATTGTGTTAAAGAGGTTAAGAAGTGTCACCCCTGCTAGGTGTTCACTCAGAAAATGCGCTTGCATCCAACCCCTCTCCATCCTGTCATTACCATCAGTCCCTTCACCAAGTGGGGGATGGACTTTGTGGATTGCAACCCAACTTCGGCTGGGGGGCATCATCACATTATCGTTGCCATATACTACTTCACTAAGTGGGTTGAGGCCATGCCTATAGTTAAATCCAATGGGAAGACTGTTGCCTTCTTTGTATTCAATCAAATTATTTCCAGGTTCGACATCCTGAGTGAGATTGTCACTGATCATGGTAGTCACTTTCAGAATGAAATGACGGAAGAACTAGCATCCAAGATGGGGTTTAAGCATGACCATTCTTCCTCTTACTATCCCCAGGTGAATGGATAGGTAGAGGCTGTCAACAATTATCTCAAGACCATTTTGTAGAAAACTGTCATCCAGAACAAATATGACTGGCATATTATGCTATATCCTGCACTCTGGGCATATGAAAACTTGATTAACACTTCCACTGTATTTTCTCCTTTCCAGTTAGTACACGGTGTGGAGTTGTTCTTACCTATTCAATGTGAAATCCATTCTCTTAGATTGGCAATTACGCTCCTCCCTGACACCTCCAATCTCGAGCTACGCCTCATGCACCTAGAGAGCCTTGACAAGTAGCGTCGAGACACCTCTATGGCTATCGAAGAAAATAAAAAACATGTCAAGGTCCAATACGATAAGTCTTTCTATCCTTGGTTGTACGCTGAGGGTGACTTGGTCCTTTTATATGACCAAGCTAAATAACCACTGGGGGAAGGAAAGTTCAAACCCATGTGGCACGGTCCCTATATCGTGCGATGTGTCTTAGAAAAAGGAGCCTATGAATTAGAGGATTATGAAGGTAACATGTTAGCCGGGCCCAGGAATGGGCTCTACTTGAAAATATATTACGCTTGAGCCCCAAGCCTGGGCGTAAATCTTTGTATACTAATGTAATTTAGTGTATATATATTTTCCCTTTATTTTTGTCTTCAGCTTGCTTATCGAGTTTTCCCTTGGTTGGCATATGTCAATAGAATCTTCGGTCTACTTAGGATTCGCAAAGGGATCCAATCGTCATACACAGAACTTGGCTTCCGCTGCTTGGGTTGTTTACTTACCCAAGGGTCTGTTGGTGTCTTCAGGTGGCGTATGCCTAGGGACATCCATGAATAATGTGCCCTAGTATAGCACCGTTATAGAACTTTTGCACAATGTCATTTTACATGGTATTCTCTCTTTGGAGGTTCTCCTGGATTCCCAATTAGTAGTATGTATGTTGAACGATAGTTACCATGTGCGTGATCCTACATTACTCCAATGATTCCTATGGGTACATCCTTTAGATCGACAATTTGATTTTATTACTTATCATCACATACCTAGGAGTTCTAATTACGTATCCGATGCTTATGATAATTTCGTTTTAGATTGTCATTTGTCACATAAATAAAGTAGAGAAAACAGTCTCATCAATGCACACGTTTTAATATAAGTAAAGTCAAAGAACCATGTTTTATATATATTTCAAAAAATATGATGTTTATAGTACAAAATTGGGGCCAACACCATCAATACATATATACAACCGATAATACAAAATCCATGACATCTACGCCTGTGGCACCAGATGTGTGTCATGATAACAAACTACAATGTTTGTGAGACACTGAAAGAGTCGCACCCAATCTCTGGGCACACCAACCACTTGTCGTTGCATGGCCTCCTACAGATCCTCTACCTGAACCATCATAATCCTATGTGTCAAACAAGACAGGTTTCCCTGCATGTTTTGAAGGATTCTCTCTGCTTCTCCTCCCACTGCCTCATCTCCCCGGTGCCTCTGACGATGTTGTGGAAGCTCGTTCGACCGTCGTGAACCTACGTCTATGTCACACAAGTGCATAGTTAGTACTTAAGCATCATCCAAAAATATTTTTGTTTTACTATACAAAAATACAAAAAAATGAAATATTTAAAAAATTTGACATACCTATGTCCCTGTAGGAGGTCCCTGGTGGCAGTGGCATGTCAGGGTCCCCTCTGAAATTGATCCCTACATAGCGGTAGTCATCCAGAGAAATGACCTATCGTCTCCACCAGTAAAAGAAATCATCACTGTAGGGTGTGGGCACCATACCTCCCCTCTATTGTCTCATCACCTCAATCCACCGTGCCATGGATGGATCGCGAGTTCCTTGAGGAATGATCTCAACTCTAGGTCCCAATCCTAGAACCCACTTGAAGAAAAATCTACACAAGATAGATGAAAACCCGAGGTTACTCTTGTCACCCTGTTTGCATTCTGTCAATTGGCTCTTCATATTAGCCAGTAGCGAGGTGCACCAATCGTACACCGTGGGTCTCAAACACTCTACATAATATAACATGAGTGGCCTCGATTCCTAGTGCAATAAAGCCGATCCAATGATCTGGGTCAAAATGAGGACAATAATCTTGAGGCTTAGATTGTTTATTGCCTGGATGGGGAGTTGAATCCCAACATTCTCGGTTCTTGCTATATTGTGAGTGTCTATGTACTCTTCTATCTTCATACTGCTCCCAGCTCCCCAGGCTTTGAGGTTCACCACCTCACCTCGATGCAACAACCCCGTCAAGAAATATATATCCTTAACTTCAATCCTTAATTGTTTCCCATCAAGGTTGAATCTTTCATTGTCTGGATACCAGTAATCCACGAGCAACTAAAGAAACCTAACTTGGGACCTCATCCCATTGAGTGCCAAAAATGTTTACAGACCACATCTTTTCAAGGCCATTTTGGCCCCCAGATCTCTTTCCACAACAACATATACCTCCTCATGTTCCCTTTCCCTCCATTCTAGCACCATCCTGCCAGAGAAACATCAATTTATGAGTTAGAAACCATCAAAAACCTTGTTTACGGACTTGTACGCGGGTTGCAACATTCACAGTCATGTACAAGGTTGATTACACTCAGTCTGTATTTTATACAACCGTGTATAACCTCACGTATACATGACCCAATGGGTGGTAGCCCGTGTACACCTAAATACCTAATTTGCACCTTAAATAACTCAAATTTTGAAACCTAAATACAAAATGTAATCCAGTAGAAAGGAAGAGGAGGGGAAGAGGAATTACCTGGTCTAGATGGTCTCTGATTCCATCACTCGATGCTCCCACAATCACTAGTTGAATATCGGATGTAATTTGGTCCAAATTTCACTATTTGGGTAAAAAAGTCAAATGACATAGTAAAGATTGGTTTTTTTTACTATTTATAG
Organism: Picea glauca; assembly: GCA_000966675.3. NCBI lineage: Eukaryota > Viridiplantae > Streptophyta > Pinopsida > Pinales > Pinaceae > Picea > Picea glauca. The sequence goes on along the minus strand of JZKD02S2077656.1, from coordinate 34,682 downwards.
CAATTTTTACCCACTTTGCATAGTTTTTACCCATTGAGGAATGCAGATCTCAAGGTACTAACTGGTTTCTAAGTCTAATTCTTAGATTATGTGCTAAAGTCGATAGTAACTCACTTGTTAAAGGAGGGTCTTGATGTATCCCCCATAATTGACACGAAACTGACGTAGGAAAGTGATGTAATATGGTGAATCGAATCAGTATGGACTCACATGGAAAATGGAAACTGGTAGTACTGCATATGCATGGTTTGAAGTGAAACTTACCTTGAACATGATGAGGAACGACAACTGACTTGGCAACATTGACTCAATGAGTACCAAGAATGTAATGTGACAGAAATAAGAGCACCCTTCGATTGGACAAAAAAATATGGCGACAGATGGAATTGGTATGAATCTAACACATGCATATTACCCAACCATAAGATGAGACACAAATAGGTTCCATGTTAAAGGGCATCAATAACTACCATAAAGGATTCCCAAAAATTTGACCCACTTCCTTCAATTTTTCTCCCATCCAGATAAGTGAGTACCTCTTTCTTTTTTAATAAGCTTGAGGAGGGTAACAAATGCTCGGTATAGCTCATCCTTTAGATGAGTCCTTCGACATATGTTTAACGAACATGAGGAAGGAGGGGTTATGTCCTATATAGGTCATATAGATAAGACTCACATAGGTGCTTCGACAAATATTTTAATGAGCCCAAAGAAGGTAAACTCGGTGGTTGTTCACGTTTAGAGAGTTTGAAAAGAACTTAAAGATGTCTCCATGGATGAATTTTTCATAAATTTAGTCTCCCAAGCCCAAAAAATGTTTAAAACAATACAGGGGAGAACTCTTCTAATCATGCTTGATTAGAGTAGTCCTTTTTCGTAATTACTCTCGTGAGGCCGAAAAAGAGATAAATTACCACTCGAAATACGCCCTTTAAAACCTTTAATGAGTGTGAATGGAAGCAAGATAACTTGGAAATATTTTCATGTTTAGGGAGTCTAAAAAGAGCTTAAAGGATACTCCAAAAAGTTCCCAATGTAATGTCCAAAGGTTTCAAACAAGACCCATGGATAATTGGTACTTTGACCCCAACTGGATGATGGAAGCTAGTGGTTTTGCTCCAACATGATGTCTGGAGGATGGAGATAATCCCCCAAGGTTTGTTTCATCCATCAACACTTAATTTGTCATCGATTTCTATACCAGATGGAGCAAAAGGGTCAGCAGACAAAGGCAGGTGAAAAGAAGTTTAAGTTACAAGATATAGGGAAAGACTCGACTTAACATCTATGAGATCTGGTGAAAGACTCAATTGAATGAGAGAGGCGGTTGTTTCATTTTTTAACGAGCTAGACACATGAAAATAACTTTTCTCATAACCAGGTACTACCAAAGGATCATATAATTCTAAGGTAGGTTTCATTTTTACACAATCTTGAAACTAGAAAAACCATGCTTGAGGCCCTCTGTTTCATTTTTTAATGAGCTTAACACAAAAACTAGAACTCTGCTTGAACCTAGTTTCATTTTTTAACGAGCTTGAAATAAAAAAAACTATGCTCAAAGATGGGTTTCATTTTTTGACGTGCTTGAAATTAGAAAATAAACTATGCTCAATGACCTATACTTGATCATGGATTCCAAGAGGGCGATCCTCTGGAAGGAATACATTTCAAGGAACTAACCTCAATCATGGATCCCAAGAGATCTTCAAAAGATGGAAGAACTACACTATGGAAGGAGTACATGTCGAGGGACATGATAGGGGTAAGGAGATTAAGCTCTAATATCCCTATCGAAGAGATAACCATGTCAACCACCAGATCTAAGTCAGAATAAGGGATAAATTCCTTCTCATTTGGAGTTGAACGCATAGGATAGGTTGCCACATAATTGACCTATGGTGGGGCGGATGTCACTGGCATGAAAGGACCATTAACAGAAGTCATATGGTTGATTTTCATATGAGGGCCAATGAATGAAAGTTGTTCTATGGTCACCATGTTTCCATTGTGAGGGAAACATATCAATCGAAAGACTGTGGACACAACAACCTTCATAACATAAACATAACCTCTCCTAAGGATCGAATTAAGCCTATATTTGTGGTTATTGGGGTTCTCCTTTGGAGTAGTGAGTAACCCCAACCATCAAGTTCTGAAGACGAACACTATGATGACTCCAATTACATATCTGAAGGCTCTCGATCTCTATCATCTAATGACTCTAACTACATCGGTATCTCTGAATTACACGAAAAATAATTTCTACTCCGTTGACCTCTTCTAGGGTGAACATGTGGGTCCTACAACATATCCACGACTGATATTTCATCTTTACCCTTTCTCGATCAATGACGGTCACTTGACCTTGGGATCCTTTTCTTCAGCAACTCATTCTCCTATACTTTCCTCCAGACCTCTATCCTCCATATTCTGACGAACGACTGGGTTCTATTAATCCATACATCGAACATCCAAGGTTTGATCTAAGACCCAAATACCTCCACATCCAACGAGGCCACTCTTATCTCATCGACCAATCAACTGTCGGTATACCCCACCCCTTGAGTCATGCTATCTTCTAGGATGGAATCCTTGTCATCATGACATCACTCTCCCTTTTTTCTCATTTAA
>JZKD02S2077645.1:38363-50728 GCA_000966675.3 Picea glauca | reverse complement strand
TTTCTTTAGCAACACCGTAGTGAGCCTCTCTCCCCTAGGGTTATGATTTTGGAGCCTTGCTTTAGCAACACTTCAAAACTTATCCCACTAGTCCTTTAAAATCTCATCTCCTTCAACTTTTGCGTTCTTCACCTATGACTCCATTAACCCTAAGGAACTGATCTAAGACCTCCAGTGTTGAAGTAGAATTGGATCCAAACACTCTCAAACCTCTCGAAATTGAAACCCTAACTACACTAACCCGATCCTAGACTAACTTACTAACCCTAAGTTGTTGACGTCATCATTGAATATTTCATCTTTATTGCAACAACGTTTCATTTTATAAGCAATTGAATGGTAGTTAAGAAAATTTGTTGGATTGAGTGTTGATTTGTTACATTGAATGCTATATCACTCCATTATTTATTAACACGTAATATATTTATCATTTCCATTTTTCAAACATTGATTTCGTCAATATTTACTGTCAAATTGCTTACATTGAATATCAGATAGTCATTGACTTATGAAGTACTAACCAAGATTGCACGTATTAGTCTCCTTGTTGTGTTGTCTCAAGCAGGTGCTTCTCTTTTTTTTGGTTATACTCTATTATTGGTTGTTTAGCTGGGACTATCTGATTGGCAGTAATCTGTGAGGGGGGAATTTGTCTTTGTACTATTATCCTTTTCCCTTTCAAAACCCCAGGTTATCGGGGACGTCTCCCCTGGGCCTAGCCTCCCTAAATAGAAAGAGCCTCCCCATTGTGGTGACATTGGGTGGGGAAGGTTCCTATTTCTCCAATTTGACCTACTATTCTTTAGCCTTTCTTGTGTCTACAAACTGTGTGATAACACCCCAGATCTAACGGTGGCAAGGGATTGTGGAACCTCAACCAGCTCATGGTTTAATTCTTCTTCCAATCTCCACAATGGATACAGGTCGTCTGATCTTTGATCAAACCCCAGACTCAAAACAAAACTATATTGAGTTTAATTTATGGGTACATGTCCTTACATTAAACTACGTGCATATACCTTCCCTGCAATGAATACATGTCATCGATCTTATCCATAGATTGATTCTAAACCACACGATTCCAAATACAACAATCCCGACATAGAAGTATTTGACTGAGAATTTAGATTGAGAGTAGAGCCTCAATTTTTCAAAAACAACCATAGAACCCAATCACGGTACGAGTTTAAGTGGCATGAACACATGGGTTCCTTGCAGGTTCACAAACTGATTGTTCACAGATCCACGGTTCCCAGTGATTGTGGAATCCCTAATGCGCTCTCTCTTTATCAAAGATTTCAATCTATGCAATCTGAAATTTTCTCCCCCAACTCTTTTAATCGGGGTCATTGATCATCCACCCCGACAATATCAATGGTGTTGGTTGATTGTGAGCCTTGAAATAGCATGCCCGTTAGTTCTGCCTTCACACTCCGAAATCAATATGAGTCGTCCAATCTACGATCGGACCCAAAACTCGAAACAAAGTTAAATTGAATTTAAATTATGGGCATAGACTACGTCGTTAACCTATGTTCCTATTCTATATCCACAGTGAATACAGGTCATCGATCTTATCGAATGACTAGTGTTTGATCTGTTAACTCCAATGGATCTTGAATTCCATCTAACTAATGAGGTCGTTTTCCTTCCGATGAACGACTCACGTTCATTTCTCTGTCAAGTTCTTGATTAACCTGATTCAATCAAGGTTTTCTTCCTGATCCATACCCTACTTGGGTATCCATGACATACAACCACCTTTCAAAATTTCACGCATAACATTAGACAATAAAATATTTTAGAAAGGATTCTTACCGAATATTTTCATACCTATTCTCGGCTTCTAGAACCCTGTTTTTGATATTTACCTCATCAATAGTGCTTTAGGGGATTTTTACAATCCTGTCAACAATATTTCGACTGCATCCTTCTCATGGTCATCCTTTGCTTGAGGTTTCCCATCATTCGTAATTGTCTTCCTCAATAGTTCCAATTCCTTTCTATACACATCATGCATCATTAGTTGTAATATCAATTAAAATGCATGTATCATAACATTCAAATCCATAAAACATATTCAAAATGTCCTAGCATATATTTATGCACTTCACCACATTCTCCTCAAGGGTTTCCATGAATGTAAAACAGACAGTTCTTAACTGTTTCTGCAGTAATACAATCATCATCACTATGGTGTCAAAACATTTAATTTTATTAGTAAATTGGTTTTCTCATTCCAAATGAAACATAAAACATAGCAATAAAGGAGTTAGGGGCTCTCCCGTTTTTACAAATCCTTCCACACAGCCTGGGGGATTTCAACCCAGCTGAGTTATTTCTAAGGAATTACTTCATTTGCTTGATGTGGCTTCCACCAAGCCTATTTGATCAAAAATACTTATTTATCCCTTCTCTTTTCATAGTTGTACTTGTTCTCACAGTTGTTCATCTAAGACCTACAACTCTGTAAGCCATTCAGAGTTATTAGGGTGGACAAGTGTTCCTCCTTTTTCCTCTTCTTTTCTTTTGCAATTTACTCTAGGTTGGGATTTCCCTACTCTTTTCCTTGAGAAACCTTGGTTGGGCCTCACCCTAACCTTTTTGGATACAACAACATGCTTTAATAGAAAGATTTGTGTTCCTAGTGGATCATGAACCTATGCATCCTGAACATTATCATTTGGTTCTTAGAGTGGTCAATATTCAGTGGTTAGTCTTCCACTTACACATTTTGTTTTAAAAATGTAATCTAGGATTCCTATATAGACAGTATTTGCATCCCCTTGCCCAACCTTCATCAATTATTAGGGTTGTGACTTTGTTCTTCTGACAGAGTCCTTACACATTTTCTTCATAGGGAACTCCTTCATCATGCAACTTCCTCATTGCATATCCATCACTATATGTGATGGCCTCAACCTTGAATTAGCTTTGGCTCGTTACTAAGCATTCTTTAAGGAACATAGACATGCATTTCTGACTTTCATCCAGATTATGTATCCACACATATTTCGGTTTTCTTTTGTTAACTTACATCCATGATGTACTTAGCCATATTCATAATCATAAGCCTATGTGTAGCTTCCGTAGGTATATTTCACAACCTACATACATCTCTACTTTAAAATCAGTGAACTTGTGATTGTTCGCAATCATTCTCATGTGATTCTCAAAGGCATAATCATTTTCCTCTTATCATGACAACAAAGCATCCTTGCTCATTTACTCTTTCATCTATTTGTTCTGAATTTTCCTAGGGAGATGGAGCACATTGCCCTTAAGCTATCATTCAAAACATATCTTTCATGACTCTTCAGAATGGAGTCAACCATGCATCCATGGTATTCATTCAATCTTGGAAAGTGCTATGCTTGCCTCACATTTCACTCATTAGGGAAAACATATTGTTCCTTTAGTATACGTATACTCTTACATCATACATGTGCATAACTTGCAGATTTAATATCATTCATACCTAACTGGTATTGATAGTAGGATTCATATCGAGAAGATTCACAATGCATTAAATCCATGCACTCAAGCATACACACAAAACTAAGTATTCATCATGCTACCTTAGTTTTATCATTAGTGTTCTTTAGTTAGAGATTACAATTGCTTACATGACTAAACTCATAGTCATAACTCATACTGATGTTTCCTTCTCTTTATGGAAATAACCAACCACGGTCAGTTTCCCTTTTATACTATAAAAGTTGGCGAGAAAACCTTCTTGCCTCAACTTCCATAGGAATTTACCCATCTCACCTTTCCTCTGGTCATGAGGAGTTATATACTCTGAGTTTAATATAAAGAAGTAATTATAATTTCCAAGGATCCTATGTAATCCTATCAGATTCCTTTAAGCCCACAAAGGTATTGACCACTATATAATCAACCATCATCAGTGCCTGAGGTTCCAATTGCCCATGTTAAGAGACAGTGTTACGAACACCAGGTCATTCGTCCTTCGGACTTCAGTTTCCCTTGACAGAACCCTTCCACCTTCATCTATCCACATTCAAGATTTATTATTCATGTTAATTATCATATCCCTACTTTGGTAATAGTATTTATCACTTTGACAAAGGGATAAAGAAATTCTTCTACTAAAATTCAACAAGAATTCCTAAAGTCATAGGTTCAATCTGCAGTCCTTCTCCTCAAGGAGTAAATTCAGATAAAAATACCTTTTTATGTGACTCGTGCATGAGCCCAAGAAGGCCAAGTGTTGTAACCATGCTTTGATACCAATTTGTAACACACCCATGGAGGGGACTCCAATTTCCACTCTTCTTAGGAGAATTAATACCCTCATTCGAGGTCTCTATTCCATTGTTCTCTTCCAAAACTTTCTAGCCCCGATCTCCATGCTCTAAAACAATATCAGGGTGGGTAGATATCCTCTCCCAAAATATTCGGGTTATTTCATGCCCCTATACTTGCATATGACCATGAGATATGACCAAACGCCAAGACAACAGGTGCCAAGATGACTACCATGCGAATCCTCTAGAGTGGCAAACCTCTGAAGTTCATGATCCAATGACGCATGTCCTTAGGGATTTTGACGACCCTAATTTACTTTGGGACTTCAAAATTCAGGAGTTTCAAACATTTCTACACCTTTTTCCTCCTAAGAACTCTATACCCGAAGTTACATATCGAGTGCCATGTGTCCCCCATGATCGATGGTTATGATCTTCTTTCAAAATTCGACATTCGGGAGTTCTGAGAACTCTAACTCGTTTCCTCTGAAGTACTCCATACACAAAGTTCCGTATCAGGTGCCACACATCCATATAAATCAATGACTCGAATCCACTTTGGGACTTTGACGTTCAGGAGTCCTAGACGCTCACACCACCTTTTCTCCAGGAGTGTTTTCTTCCAANTTTCTTTAGCAACACCGTAGTGAGCCTCTCTCCCCTAGGGTTATGATTTTGGAGCCTTGCTTTAGCAACACTTCAAAACTTATCCCACTAGTCCTTTAAAATCTCATCTCCTTCAACTTTTGCGTTCTTCACCTATGACTCCATTAACCCTAAGGAACTGATCTAAGACCTCCAGTGTTGAAGTAGAATTGGATCCAAACACTCTCAAACCTCTCGAAATTGAAACCCTAACTACACTAACCCGATCCTAGACTAACTTACTAACCCTAAGTTGTTGACGTCATCATTGAATATTTCATCTTTATTGCAACAACGTTTCATTTTATAAGCAATTGAATGGTAGTTAAGAAAATTTGTTGGATTGAGTGTTGATTTGTTACATTGAATGCTATATCACTCCATTATTTATTAACACGTAATATATTTATCATTTCCATTTTTCAAACATTGATTTCGTCAATATTTACTGTCAAATTGCTTACATTGAATATCAGATAGTCATTGACTTATGAAGTACTAACCAAGATTGCACGTATTAGTCTCCTTGTTGTGTTGTCTCAAGCAGGTGCTTCTCTTTTTTTTGGTTATACTCTATTATTGGTTGTTTAGCTGGGACTATCTGATTGGCAGTAATCTGTGAGGGGGGAATTTGTCTTTGTACTATTATCCTTTTCCCTTTCAAAACCCCAGGTTATCGGGGACGTCTCCCCTGGGCCTAGCCTCCCTAAATAGAAAGAGCCTCCCCATTGTGGTGACATTGGGTGGGGAAGGTTCCTATTTCTCCAATTTGACCTACTATTCTTTAGCCTTTCTTGTGTCTACAAACTGTGTGATAACACCCCAGATCTAACGGTGGCAAGGGATTGTGGAACCTCAACCAGCTCATGGTTTAATTCTTCTTCCAATCTCCACAATGGATACAGGTCGTCTGATCTTTGATCAAACCCCAGACTCAAAACAAAACTATATTGAGTTTAATTTATGGGTACATGTCCTTACATTAAACTACGTGCATATACCTTCCCTGCAATGAATACATGTCATCGATCTTATCCATAGATTGATTCTAAACCACACGATTCCAAATACAACAATCCCGACATAGAAGTATTTGACTGAGAATTTAGATTGAGAGTAGAGCCTCAATTTTTCAAAAACAACCATAGAACCCAATCACGGTACGAGTTTAAGTGGCATGAACACATGGGTTCCTTGCAGGTTCACAAACTGATTGTTCACAGATCCACGGTTCCCAGTGATTGTGGAATCCCTAATGCGCTCTCTCTTTATCAAAGATTTCAATCTATGCAATCTGAAATTTTCTCCCCCAACTCTTTTAATCGGGGTCATTGATCATCCACCCCGACAATATCAATGGTGTTGGTTGATTGTGAGCCTTGAAATAGCATGCCCGTTAGTTCTGCCTTCACACTCCGAAATCAATATGAGTCGTCCAATCTACGATCGGACCCAAAACTCGAAACAAAGTTAAATTGAATTTAAATTATGGGCATAGACTACGTCGTTAACCTATGTTCCTATTCTATATCCACAGTGAATACAGGTCATCGATCTTATCGAATGACTAGTGTTTGATCTGTTAACTCCAATGGATCTTGAATTCCATCTAACTAATGAGGTCGTTTTCCTTCCGATGAACGACTCACGTTCATTTCTCTGTCAAGTTCTTGATTAACCTGATTCAATCAAGGTTTTCTTCCTGATCCATACCCTACTTGGGTATCCATGACATACAACCACCTTTCAAAATTTCACGCATAACATTAGACAATAAAATATTTTAGAAAGGATTCTTACCGAATATTTTCATACCTATTCTCGGCTTCTAGAACCCTGTTTTTGATATTTACCTCATCAATAGTGCTTTAGGGGATTTTTACAATCCTGTCAACAATATTTCGACTGCATCCTTCTCATGGTCATCCTTTGCTTGAGGTTTCCCATCATTCGTAATTGTCTTCCTCAATAGTTCCAATTCCTTTCTATACACATCATGCATCATTAGTTGTAATATCAATTAAAATGCATGTATCATAACATTCAAATCCATAAAACATATTCAAAATGTCCTAGCATATATTTATGCACTTCACCACATTCTCCTCAAGGGTTTCCATGAATGTAAAACAGACAGTTCTTAACTGTTTCTGCAGTAATACAATCATCATCACTATGGTGTCAAAACATTTAATTTTATTAGTAAATTGGTTTTCTCATTCCAAATGAAACATAAAACATAGCAATAAAGGAGTTAGGGGCTCTCCCGTTTTTACAAATCCTTCCACACAGCCTGGGGGATTTCAACCCAGCTGAGTTATTTCTAAGGAATTACTTCATTTGCTTGATGTGGCTTCCACCAAGCCTATTTGATCAAAAATACTTATTTATCCCTTCTCTTTTCATAGTTGTACTTGTTCTCACAGTTGTTCATCTAAGACCTACAACTCTGTAAGCCATTCAGAGTTATTAGGGTGGACAAGTGTTCCTCCTTTTTCCTCTTCTTTTCTTTTGCAATTTACTCTAGGTTGGGATTTCCCTACTCTTTTCCTTGAGAAACCTTGGTTGGGCCTCACCCTAACCTTTTTGGATACAACAACATGCTTTAATAGAAAGATTTGTGTTCCTAGTGGATCATGAACCTATGCATCCTGAACATTATCATTTGGTTCTTAGAGTGGTCAATATTCAGTGGTTAGTCTTCCACTTACACATTTTGTTTTAAAAATGTAATCTAGGATTCCTATATAGACAGGATTTGCATCCCCTTGCCCAACCTTCATCAATTATTAGGGTTGTGACTCTGTTCTTCTGACAGAGTCCTTACACATTTTCTTCATAGGGAACTCCTTCATCATGCAACTTCCTCATTGCATATCCATCACTATATGTGATGGCCTCAACCTTGAATTATCTTTGGCTCGTTACTAAGCATTCTTTAAGCAACATAGACATGCATTTCTGACTTTCATCCAGATTATGTATCCACACATATTTCGGTTTTCTTTTTTTAACTTACATCCATGATGTAATTAGCCATATTCATAATCATAAGCCTATGTGTAGCTTCCATAGGTATATTTCACAACCTACATACATCTCTACTTTAAAATCAGTGAACTTGTGATTGTTCGCAATCATTCTCATGTGATTCTCAAAGGCATAATCATTTTCCTCTTATCATGACAACAAAGCATCCTTGCTCATTTACTCTTTCATCTATTTGTTCTGAATTTTCCTAGGGAGATGGAGCACATTGCCCTTAAGCTATCATTCAAAACATATCTTTCATGACTCTTCAGAATGGAGTCAACCATGCATCCATGGTATTCATTCAATCTTGGAAAGTGCTATGCTTGCCTCACATTTCACTCATTAGGGAAAACATATTGTTCCTTTAGTATACGTATACTCTTACATCATACATGTGCATAACTTGCAGATTTAATATCATTCATACCTAACTGGTATTGATAGTAGGATTCATATCGAGAAGATTCACAATGCATTAAATCCATGCACTCAAGCATACACACAAAACTAAGTATTCATCATGCTACCTTAGTTTTATCATTAGTGTTCTTTAGTTAGAGATTACAATTGCTTACATGACTAAACTCATAGTCATAACTCATACTGATGTTTCCTTCTCTTTATGGAAATAACCAACCACGGTCAGTTTCCCTTTTATACTATAAAAGTTGGCGAGAAAACCTTCTTGCCTCAACTTCCATAGGAATTTACCCATCTCACCTTTCCTCTGGTCATGAGGAGTTATATACTCTGAGTTTAATATAAAGAAGTAATTATAATTTCCAAGGATCCTATGTAATCCTATCAGATTCCTTTAAGCCCACAAAGGTATTGACCACTATATAATCAACCATCATCAGTGCCTGAGGTTCCAATTGCCCATGTTAAGAGACAGTGTTACGAACACCAGGTCATTCGTCCTTCGGACTTCAGTTTCCCTTGACAGAACCCTTCCACCTTCATCTATCCACATTCAAGATTTATTATTCATGTTAATTATCATATCCCTACTTTGGTAATAGTATTTATCACTTTGACAAAGGGATAAAGAAATTCTTCTACTAAAATTCAACAAGAATTCCTAAAGTCATAGGTTCAATCTGCAGTCCTTCTCCTCAAGGAGTAAATTCAGATAAAAATACCTTTTTATGTGACTCGTGCATGAGCCCAAGAAGGCCAAGTGTTGTAACCATGCTTTGATACCAATTTGTAACACACCCATGGAGGGGACTCCAATTTCCACTCTTCTTAGGAGAATTAATACCCTCATTCGAGGTCTCTATTCCATTGTTCTCTTCCAAAACTTTCTAGCCCCGATCTCCATGCTCTAAAACAATATCAGGGTGGGTAGATATCCTCTCCCAAAATATTCGGGTTATTTCATGCCCCTATACTTGCATATGACCATGAGATATGACCAAACGCCAAGACAACAGGTGCCAAGATGACTACCATGCGAATCCTCTAGAGTGGCAAACCTCTGAAGTTCATGATCCAATGACGCATGTCCTTAGGGATTTTGACGACCCTAATTTACTTTGGGACTTCAAAATTCAGGAGTTTCAAACATTTCTACACCTTTTTCCTCCTAAGAACTCTATACCCGAAGTTACATATCGAGTGCCATGTGTCCCCCATGATCGATGGTTATGATCTTCTTTCAAAATTCGACATTCGGGAGTTCTGAGAACTCTAACTCGTTTCCTCTGAAGTACTCCATACACAAAGTTCCGTATCAGGTGCCACACATCCATATAAATCAATGACTCGAATCCACTTTGGGACTTTGACGTTCAGGAGTCCTAGACGCTCACACCACCTTTTCTCCAGGAGTGTTTTCTTCCAANAAAGTTCTGTATCAGGTGCCACACATCCATATAAATCAATGACTCGAATCCACTTTGGGACTTTGACGTTCAGGAGTCCTAGACGCTCACACCACCTTTTCTCCTGGAGTGTTTTCTTCCAAAGTTAAGGATCATGCACCATGTGTCTCTCTCATTCACCAGTGGGGATCCACTTCAGGCATCTCTCTACTCCGTGTTTTTTCTCCCCACTTTCAAAGTACGCAATCTATGTATTCTGAAGATCGACAACTATAAATTACTTCATATCTTTGAGCTTTGGGAGTTTCAACCTCTCCCCACTTGCTTTCTCCAGAAGTAATTTCACCCAAAGTCAATGATCTATCAACGTGTGTCTCTCTCAAATTGATGGTCAGAATTTACTTCAAGAATTCTCAACTCACGTGACCCCACTTTCCTTCGAATTGGCTATCTACTAAAATGGAAGATATGTTGACACCTATCCTCAGATGACAGACAACTCAGATGAACTCTGGCTCTCCGGCCTTCGAAAGTTCTTGTTCAACACATCCCATTTTCTCCTGGAGTGTTTTTATATGAAGTTGATGATCTTTCGATGCGTGTCTCCCACAAATCGATGACTGGAAATCACTTCATCTCTTTGGGATTTGGTAGGTTCAACCTATCCACACTCATTTCCCCCCAGAGTAATTTCACCTAAATTCAATGGATTTCCAACACGTATCCTCTCTCTCATATCGATGGTACAGACAGACTTCGTTGCTCCACATATTTCCAACAGAAATCATGGCTAACCATCTCTTATTACCCTAGTGTGTGCCACTCTGAGTGGGACACCTAACATCTTCATCACTTGACACATGGTTCCCCATGCACTCTCAGCATAATACCCACATTCCCTCGATTGAAATATCAATAGGGGCCCTGAATGATCCATAGATCCACAGTCCACATTACTTCGCCACTTCGTTCTTTGGGAGTTTTGGCATTACTAAGCCTCTATTCTCCCAAAGTGGTCAACGTTAGACTAGCTACCTCATAGATTTTATGGTCAGGATGACTCATGGGCATCCTCATATCTAAGGCCTGTTATCCCCGATATCTAGGGATAACTAGGAGATCATGTCTCAAGGCCCACAAGTCCTAGACATGAAGTACCGAGAGCAGGATTGACCTGAGCATGGCCCTGGAGGGCCCATTATTCTTCTTCTTCACCAGACTTGTCCTGTTAGTAGCAACAACTTCCATCATTGTTGGCTTTGACTTGCATCAGAGAGGACTCTTTCTCCATGAGGTAATTGGTCCGAGGTATCATGGTATGTGTCATGTTTGATCATTATAACCTTCTTGTATATGCATTAGGTTCCTTTCATTTTTGATGACTGCTTGGATCTTACACTAATCCACTTGACCATTATTGGGGTGATTAATGGGGTGACTTAGCAAGCTTGTATTCATGGGTTTTGGTTAGCCACCAAAGGGGATTTGTAGAGCGATCGTCTGCTCCCACCATTATATCATTTTACATATTATCTTCCATTCATCCATCCCATTCCCCTAGTCCGGCCATTAGGATGACATTTTGAGGGTTACACTTTGTCTTGCGAGAAGAAGGGGCTAAAGGCCCAGGGGGTAAAAGCAGCTGGTAAAAGATAAAATCCATAAGAAATGAAACCTAGATATGATTTGCCCAGGGATCCCCGAGAAGGCAATAAAAGGCCTCTCGATAAGAAACTGAAGGAACCCTAAGAAAAATAACAAAACAAGACCTAACCAAGAGGATGGGAGGTCTCATCATGAGCCGGCCTTATCATTTCTGTGAAGATACCAGTGGGTAACACTGTCATCTCTGGTCACCATGCCAAGACAGTGTCCTCTAGTCAGACCTTGAAGAAAAAGGAAATAAAAGAATAAATGAAAAATAAAGGCAATAAAGGGGCTTGGAAAAAATGCATCCATGATGGGTACAGCTCGCCTCCTACAAAGGCACCCACAGACAAAACATGCCCTTGGTCTTACTATGAATTTACATCCCTGGAACATATCACCTCATAAAACATGGCTTGAATGATCCTCTGAGGAAACTTTCCTTCTCTTGTGGGTATTAGCCCAATAGGTTATTTTGCTAGTTTTCTTCAGCTTTGTATAGTAGATATGTGTAATGTCTTTGACCTTTTAATTGATATGATAGGGATTTCATGCATGTATTTGATAAATTTAATGATGAAATATGATTGACATTGCTATGATCCCGAGGACTGATGAGCCCATGGAGGGCGTAGTTTTTGATGTGCAGGACCATACCTGATAGACTGTTGGCAGCCAACCCATTTTTTTGATTGATCTCAAAAATCTACCTACACCCCTTGTGGTATCATGACAAATCATTGTCGCACTGTGCTTTGAAAAATTCGTCTCATTTTTGGCGACCATTACAATTCAATTTCGTTTTAGTTTTCACAACTGAAAGTGTGAAAACACCTCTTTCGTTACTTAGATTGTCATCGTTTTTGGTTGATTTGTTGAAACACGCTTGATCACTGGTTTATCACATGACTGCTAAAGGTTGTCTCGAACTTATGTTCTTGAG
>JZKD02S2077645.1:23081-38353 GCA_000966675.3 Picea glauca | reverse complement strand
TCTCTTCTTCTTCTTCAATGGCTAAAAGTTTTTCTATCAAGGGACATGAGACAACGACCTACTTGTGTGTTTTTCGCCTAGGGTTTTGATTCAACAATATTTATAAATAGATGAAAGAAATTAAACTACAACCAATCAATCAAGAAGTTTTGCAGAAAAATACTTACAAATCATCAAGAAAATAATCATGCAAACCCTAGTTGTAACACCTTCCTTCAAGAAAAAAACCATAGAAATCCAAAAATCTCTTCCTTCAACAAGTGTGCCTTCCTCAAATCAGCCAATAACCCAAATGGGGTGCAAATTTCAGACCTCACCAAGTGGTGAGTGAAAGATGATAAAAATGAGAGTGAAAACCCTTAATATATACTATATCAATGACCTAATTTAATTTTTTAGGTCATAAAAAGGCCAGCAAGGAAAAAATAACAAAATAATATTGTTTTACATTAAATGTTCATTTTAAAACCCTAATTGAGAAAAAGTGAGATGTCACCCCTTCTAAGGGAGACGTTAGCCCCTTTTTAGGGAAAATGTAGCAATAAAGAGCAAAATGTTATCCCTCTTCATCATGCGACACATGAAAACTACCATGTCAAACTACCACATGCTTAAGATGACATAATCAACTCTTAGGTGACGTCCTGGGCCATCTCAGGAAAACATTTCACTAGAAGTGGGTCAATCCGCATAGGATGGGCTCTGCCAAAGTGCCTTTGAAGGAACATCCTCTTCTTCTCTGGTGCAAAACCCTAATAAACCATTGTCCTATCTTTGACCCCTAATGGGGTCTCAACATCCATTTGGTGGGCTCGTCAGCCCCATGGAGGTCCGAACTGATCATCTCCCCATGTGTACCAGTCCAAATTGTACCTGTTCATCGGCCATGGTCCTGCACATCGAAAGCTACGCCCTCCATGGGCTCATCAGTCACAAGGGTCATACCAATGTCAATCAAATTTCATCATCAATATTATTAAACATATGCGTAAAAACCCTAATACATCAGTCAGTAACTCAAAGACATTACAAAAACCTGCAATACAAGATTGGATAAAAAGACAAGATGTCCTATTGGGCTAGTATCCACAAGAAAATGAAATTTTCCAGGAGGATTTCATCCAAGCCATGTAAGTGAGGTGATGTGGCTAGGGGATGTCTAGACATGTGGGTGTAGTGAGAGCCCAGGATGCATAATATTATCTATGGCTGCCTTTGTAGAAGGCAAGATGTACCAGTCATGGATGCATTTTTTTCAAGCTTGTTCTTGCCTTTATTCTTTTTATTGTTTGATTCTTTTATTTTCTTTCTCTTCTTCTTTTTCTTTTTATTCAAGGGATGACCAGATGACACTGCCTTGGCATCGTGACTAGAGATGGCAGATTTACCCACAAGTATTGATCCAGGTGGATATCGGTGGCAACCCACCTTTTCCAACTGGCTCAAAACAAATTTCTGGCAATTTTGACAATTTACTATTTTTAGCAGGTTTTAACTTCCGGGGCCATTTTGAGGGCCTAAACGAAGGTTTTTCAAGATCGAGGTTCTCAATGATATCCAAAGACATGATTGAGACCCCAAAATGAATCTCCTCGATGATACCTTTCCAACGAGCTATCATACGCCTAAAACATAGATCGTTTGAAAAAGTTACGACCTCGGGAAGTTGATGTACTAACTTACCCAAACGGGGCCCACATGACTTTTGGCGCTTCATATCCTAGGGTTAGGTTTTTCGATGTCTAGGACTTTTGGCATTCCTATTTATTGTAAAAGGGCCTTCAGAGCTTCATTGTAACCATCTTCTTGCAAATGCGAGTAGCCGTCACATCTCTTCTCAAAGATAAGCTGCCACCATTCTAGCGAGTCTTTTACTCTGTATTTTTACAGTCTCTGTACATTTATTTGATTAATAGAAATCATGTATTACTGTATATATGTGTTTATGGTTGCATCTATGATACATTTATGTTATATTATTGAATATATCTTTGCACTTCTTTATTATATCTTCGCTCTCATTTCGTGCCGAAAATATTCCGGATCAGTGGTATCAAAGCAGGCTACTCTTGATCGTTTTTTTTAGTGCATGTCCCCGATGAGGTTCAAGTATAGAAAGTTGGGTCTCGAGCTTGTCTCTCTTAAAGACAATCTCTCTCTCACACCCAAGAAACCCTCAATGGTGGAAGAAAATAAAAACGACGGAGTAGACGATCCTATCAATTTGTTGCTTGAGCCAACTCTCACGCGACAGAGGGACGAAATGATGGAGAATTTTACCCACATCCTTCAATGCTTGCCGATAGCATCAGGGACATATTCATCAAGTGGCCACTTTGGAGGCACCTCGCCTTTCAAGGTACAAGTTAATTTTGATATTCCTGTATTTGAAGGACAGATAGATGTAGAAGCCCTAGAAAAATGGTCAACTCTGCTAGAAGGTTATTTCTCTGTTCACAATTTTTCCGACAAAGAAAAGATCAGCTTCGTAGTCCTTAAAGCTCTCCCTCATGTCAAACATTGGTGGGAAACTTACTGGGAGAAAATTTCCACAGAGGAGTCTGGAATATATGGGGTCGATCCCAATTGGGATTTTTTTGTGGATGCGGTAAAAGAACAGTATTACCCTGTTGGAAACTATGAGGACTAGTACATGAGATGGACCAAACTACGGCAAGAGGGGGACCAAGTAGTTCCAGAGTTCACCATTACCTTCCATACCTTGTGCACCAAGCTGGGTATCAAAGACTCTGAGTGAAATTTGGTTCTGAAATACCGTGGGGCTCTACACAGATACATCGAGACTGAAATGGATTTTTTGGACATCTCATCACTCAGTGCTGCTTATTGATATGCTGTTAAAATTGAGCAGAAATTTAAGCACCAGAAAAATCGGGAATTTGGGTCTGCAAATCCGCAACAACCAAAGTATGACAAAGACATCCCTAACAAATAGTCTCCTGAAAACCATTCCAAGACACAGGAAAATAAGGGTCATGGGAAGACAAGGAAGGACACCGGAAAATAGTGTGATTTCCACAAAATCCCTTGGCACAAGAATGATGAATGTCGCTCAAAACAGTCATTGGTGGCCGAGATCAAACACAAGGAGCCGAACCCTGATTCTGAATCTGATTCTAAAAATACTGGTAAAGGAAAGATCATTGACGTAGACCCCACTGCTATTGTTGCGACCGCAACAATTCAACCAGAAGAACCAACAGATCCTGAAGAGGGGAAGCACCTTTTTCATTCACAGATGTGGGTGAAGGGGACCCCACTGCATTTTATTGTTGATAGCGGAAGGCATAAGAACCTCATCTCAGTAAAGGTCATCAAACAGTTGGGATTGTCAAAAACACCACACTTGAAGACATACAACATCGGGTGGCTTCGCCAAGGATAAGATATTCATGTCAGCCACTAATGTCGATTGTCAGATGGCATCTATCCCTTCAAGGATGAGGTATTATGTGATGTTTCCCCACTGGATGTCTGTGATGTTCTCTTGGGCCAACCATATATGTGGAAGCGCCATGTTGTTTATGAGTCTCGACCCGGTAGTGTCATTGTTACTTTGTGGGGTCATCTCTACAGAATAGCAGAGGTAGTTCCAACAATTGTTCGAACTAAAAAGTGCCACAAGGTAGTATCTCATACTGCAAAATTCATCTTCTTCACAATCTATTCAAAAGGGGAACATAAGGACATTGCAACCACTACAATTTCACCCACTGCACCTTCTATCCAATAGAAGCAGTTCGACAAGGTTGCAACAAAGAACAGAAATTCCTTCTAAACACCTTCCTATCATGTATCTCGACTTGCTAAATAGCCTCAACTTTAACAGGTTCATGACAGACTTCCACAAACTAAGCAGCGCGACGTCTCCAACAATACAAGCAGCTCACCTAGATGTAGATCCAACAAATTCTTTTCTCTCTCCCCCGGGAACTCAATGCAATGGAGACCATTTCTTCCTAAGGAGGGAGGATTGATCCAGGTGGATATTGGTGGCCACCCACGTTTTCCAACTGGCTCAAAACAACGTTCTGGCAATTTTGACAATTTACTATTTTTAGCAGGTTTTAACTTCTGGGGCCATTTTGAGGGCCTAAATGAAGGTTTTTTGAGATAAAGGTTCTATATAATAGCCAAAGGCATGATTGAGCCCCCAAAATGAATCTCCTCGACGATAACTTTCCAACAAGCTATCATACGCCTAAAACAGAGATTGTATACAAAAGTTACGACCCCAGGAAGTTGATGTACTAACTTACCTAAACGGGGCCCACATGAATTTTGGCGCTTCATCTCCTAGGGTTAGGTTTTTGGATGTATAGGACTTTTGGCATTCTCGTTTATTGTAAAATGGCCTTCATAGCGTCATTGTAACCATCTTCTTGTGAATTCGATAAGCCGTCACATCTCTTCTCAGAGATAAGTTGCCACCATTCTAGCGAGTCTTTCACTCTGTATTTTTACAGTCTCTGTACATTTATTTGATTAATAGAAATCATGTATTACTTTATATCTGTGTTTATGGTTNTCTCTTCTTCTTCTTCAATGGCTAAAAGTTTTTCTATCAAGGGACATGAGACAACGACCTACTTGTGTGTTTTTCGCCTAGGGTTTTGATTCAACAATATTTATAAATAGATGAAAGAAATTAAACTACAACCAATCAATCAAGAAGTTTTGCAGAAAAATACTTACAAATCATCAAGAAAATAATCATGCAAACCCTAGTTGTAACACCTTCCTTCAAGAAAAAAACCATAGAAATCCAAAAATCTCTTCCTTCAACAAGTGTGCCTTCCTCAAATCAGCCAATAACCCAAATGGGGTGCAAATTTCAGACCTCACCAAGTGGTGAGTGAAAGATGATAAAAATGAGAGTGAAAACCCTTAATATATACTATATCAATGACCTAATTTAATTTTTTAGGTCATAAAAAGGCCAGCAAGGAAAAAATAACAAAATAATATTGTTTTACATTAAATGTTCATTTTAAAACCCTAATTGAGAAAAAGTGAGATGTCACCCCTTCTAAGGGAGACGTTAGCCCCTTTTTAGGGAAAATGTAGCAATAAAGAGCAAAATGTTATCCCTCTTCATCATGCGACACATGAAAACTACCATGTCAAACTACCACATGCTTAAGATGACATAATCAACTCTTAGGTGACGTCCTGGGCCATCTCAGGAAAACATTTCACTAGAAGTGGGTCAATCCGCATAGGATGGGCTCTGCCAAAGTGCCTTTGAAGGAACATCCTCTTCTTCTCTGGTGCAAAACCCTAATAAACCATTGTCCTATCTTTGACCCCTAATGGGGTCTCAACATCCATTTGGTGGGCTCGTCAGCCCCATGGAGGTCCGAACTGATCATCTCCCCATGTGTACCAGTCCAAATTGTACCTGTTCATCGGCCATGGTCCTGCACATCGAAAGCTACGCCCTCCATGGGCTCATCAGTCACAAGGGTCATACCAATGTCAATCAAATTTCATCATCAATATTATTAAACATATGCGTAAAAACCCTAATACATCAGTCAGTAACTCAAAGACATTACAAAAACCTGCAATACAAGATTGGATAAAAAGACAAGATGTCCTATTGGGCTAGTATCCACAAGAAAATGAAATTTTCCAGGAGGATTTCATCCAAGCCATGTAAGTGAGGTGATGTGGCTAGGGGATGTCTAGACATGTGGGTGTAGTGAGAGCCCAGGATGCATAATATTATCTATGGCTGCCTTTGTAGAAGGCAAGATGTACCAGTCATGGATGCATTTTTTTCAAGCTTGTTCTTGCCTTTATTCTTTTTATTGTTTGATTCTTTTATTTTCTTTCTCTTCTTCTTTTTCTTTTTATTCAAGGGATGACCAGATGACACTGCCTTGGCATCGTGACTAGAGATGGCAGCTTTAACCACAAGTACTGATCCAGGTGGATATCGGTGGCAACCCACCTTTTCCAACTGGCTCAAAACAAATTTCTGGCAATTTTGACAATTTAGTATTTTTAGCAGGTTTTAACTTCCGGGGCCATTTTGAGGGCCTAAACGAAGTTTTTTCAAGATAGAGGTTCTCAATGATATCCAAAGACATGATTGAGCCCCCAAAATGAATCTCCTCGATGATACCTTTCCAACGAGCTATCATACGCCTAAAACAGAGATCGTTTGAAAAAGTTACGACCTCGAGAAGTTGATGTACTAACTTACCCAAACGGGGCCCACATGACTTTTGGCGCTTCATCTCCTAGGGTTAGGTTTTTCGATGTCTAGGACTTTTGGCATTCCTATTTATTGTAAAAGGGTCTTCAGAGCCTCATTGTAACCATCTTCTTGCAAATGCGAGTAGCCGTCACATCTCTTCTCAAAGATAAGCTGCCACCATTCTAGCGAGTCTTTCACTCTGTATTTTTACAGTCTCTTTACATTTATTTGATTAATAGAAATCATGTATTACTGTATATATGTGTTTATGGTTGCATCTATGATACATTTATGTTATATTATTGAATATATCTGTGCACTTCTTTATTATATCTTCGCTCTCATTTCGTGCCGAAAATATTCCGGATCAGTGGTATCAAAGCAGGCTACTCTTGATCGTTTTTTTCAGTGCATGTCCTTGACGAGGTTCAAGTATAGAAAGTTGGGTCTCGAGCTTGTCTCTCTTAAAGAGAATCTCTCTCTCACACCCAAGAAACCCTCAATGGTGGAAGAAAATAAAAACGACGGAGTAGACGATCCTATCAATTTGTTGCTTGAGCCAACTCTCACGCGACAGAGGGACGAAATGATGGAGAATTTTACCCACATCCTTCAATGCTTGCCGATAGCATCAGGGACATATTCATCAAGTGGCCACTTTGGAGGCACCTCGCCTTTCAAGGTACAAGTTAATTTTGATATTCCTGTATTTGAAGGACAGATAGATGTAGAAGCCCTAGAAAAATGGTCAACTCTGCTAGAAGGTTATTTCTCTGTTCACAATTTTTCCGACAAAGAAAAGATCAGCTTCGTAGTCCTTAAAGCTCTCCCTCATGTCAAACATTGGTGGGAAACTTACTGGGAGAAAATTTCCACAGAGGAGTCTGGAATATATGGGGTCGATCCCAATTGGGATTTTTTTGTGGATGCGGTAAAAGAACAGTATTACCCTGTTGGAAACTATGAGGACTAGTACATGAGATGGACCAAACTACGGCAAGAGGGGGACCAAGTAGTTCCAGAGTTCACCATTACCTTCCATACCTTGTGCACCAAGCTGGGTATCAAAGACTCTGAGTGAAATTTGGTTCTGAAATACCGTGGGGCTCTACACAGATACATCGAGACTGAAATGGATTTTTTGGACATCTCATCACTCAGTGCTGCTTATTGATATGCTGTTAAAATTGAGCAGAAATTTAAGCACCAGAAAAATCGGGAATTTGGGTCTGCAAATCCGCAACAACCAAAGTATGAC
Source organism: Picea glauca (assembly GCA_000966675.3). Lineage (NCBI taxonomy): Eukaryota > Viridiplantae > Streptophyta > Pinopsida > Pinales > Pinaceae > Picea > Picea glauca. The sequence goes on along the minus strand of JZKD02S2077645.1, from coordinate 30,869 downwards.
AAAGACATCCCTAACAAATAGTCTCCTGAAAACCATTCCAAGACACAGGAAAATAAGGGTCATGGGAAGACAAGGAAGGACACCGGAAAATAGTGTGATTTCCACAAAATCCCTTGGCACAAGAATGATGAATGTCGCTCAAAACAGTCATTGGTGGCCGAGATCAAACACAAGGAGCCGAACCCTGATTCTGAATCTGATTCTAAAAATACTGGTAAAGGAAAGATCATTGACGTAGACCCCACTGCTATTGTTGCGACCGCAACAATTCAACCAGAAGAACCAACAGATCCTGAAGAGGGGAAGCACCTTTTTCATTCACAGATGTGGGTGAAGGGGACCCCACTGCATTTTATTGTTGATAGCGGAAGGCATAAGAACCTCATCTCAGTAAAGGTCATCAAACAGTTGGGATTGTCAAAAACACCACACTTGAAGACATACAACATCGGGTGGCTTCGCCAAGGATAAGATATTCATGTCAGCCACTAATGTCGATTGTCAGATGGCATCTATCCCTTCAAGGATGAGGTATTATGTGATGTTTCCCCACTGGATGTCTGTGATGTTCTCTTGGGCCAACCATATATGTGGAAGCGCCATGTTGTTTATGAGTCTCGACCCGGTAGTGTCATTGTTACTTTGTGGGGTCATCTCTACAGAATAGCAGAGGTAGTTCCAACAATTGTTCGAACTAAAAAGTGCCACAAGGTAGTATCTCATACTGCAAAATTCATCTTCTTCACAATCTATTCAAAAGGGGAACATAAGGACATTGCAACCACTACAATTTCACCCACTGCACCTTCTATCCAATAGAAGCAGTTCGACAAGGTTGCAACAAAGAACAGAAATTCCTTCTAAACACCTTCCTATCATGTATCTCGACTTGCTAAATAGCCTCAACTTTAACAGGTTCATGACAGACTTCCACAAACTAAGCAGCGCGACGTCTCCAACAATACAAGCAGCTCACCTAGATGTAGATCCAACAAATTCTTTTCTCTCTCCCCCGGGAACTCAATGCAATGGAGACCATTTCTTCCTAAGGAGGGAGGATTGATCCAGGTGGATATTGGTGGCCACCCACGTTTTCCAACTGGCTCAAAACAACGTTCTGGCAATTTTGACAATTTACTATTTTTAGCAGGTTTTAACTTCTGGGGCCATTTTGAGGGCCTAAATGAAGGTTTTTTGAGATAAAGGTTCTATATAATAGCCAAAGGCATGATTGAGCCCCCAAAATGAATCTCCTCGACGATAACTTTCCAACAAGCTATCATACGCCTAAAACAGAGATTGTATACAAAAGTTACGACCCCAGGAAGTTGATGTACTAACTTACCTAAACGGGGCCCACATGAATTTTGGCGCTTCATCTCCTAGGGTTAGGTTTTTGGATGTATAGGACTTTTGGCATTCTCGTTTATTGTAAAATGGCCTTCATAGCGTCATTGTAACCATCTTCTTGTGAATTCGATAAGCCGTCACATCTCTTCTCAGAGATAAGTTGCCACCATTCTAGCGAGTCTTTCACTCTGTATTTTTACAGTCTCTGTACATTTATTTGATTAATAGAAATCATGTATTACTTTATATCTGTGTTTATGGTTGCATCTCTGATACATTTCTGTTATATTATTGAATATCTGCAATATCTCTGTGCACTTCTTTATTATATCTTCGCTCTCATTTCATGCCGAAAATAATCCAGATCAGTTGTATCAGAGCAGGCTGCTCTTGATCATTTTTTTCAGTGCATGTCCCCGACGAGGTCCAAGTATAGAAAGTTGGGTCTCGATCTTGTCTCTCATGAAGACAATCACTCTCGCATAGCCAAGAAACCCTCAATGGCGGAAGAAAAGAAAAATGATGGAGCAGACGATCCTATCAATCTGTTGCTTTAGCAAGCTCTCACGTGACAGAGGGATGAAATGATGGGGATTTTTTCTCACATCCTTCAATGCCTGCCGATAGCATCAGGAAAATCTTCATCAAGTGGCCACTTTGGAGGCACCTCACCTTTCAAGGTACACGTTAATTTTGATACTCCTGTATTTGAAGGACAGATAGATGTAGAAGCCCTAGAAGAATGGTTAACTCTGCTAGAAGGTTATTTCTCTGTTCACAATTCTTCTGACAAAGAAAAGATCACCTTCGCACCCATTAAAGCTCTCCCTCATGTCAAACATTGGTGGGAAACTTACTAGGAGCAAATTTCCACAGAGGAGTCTGGAATATATGGGGTCGATCCCACTTGGTATTTTTTTGTGGATGCGGTAAAAGAACAATATTACCCTGTTGGCAACNAATCTCTCTCTCACACCCAAGAAACCCTCAATGGTGGAAGAAAATAAAAACGACGGAGTAGACGATCCTATCAATTTGTTGCTTGAGCCAACTCTCACGCGACAGAGGGACGAAATGATGGAGAATTTTACCCACATCCTTCAATGCTTGCCGATAGCATCAGGGACATATTCATCAAGTGGCCACTTTGGAGGCACCTCGCCTTTCAAGGTACAAGTTAATTTTGATATTCCTGTATTTGAAGGACAGATAGATGTAGAAGCCCTAGAAAAATGGTCAACTCTGCTAGAAGGTTATTTCTCTGTTCACAATTTTTCCGACAAAGAAAAGATCAGCTTCGTAGTCCTTAAAGCTCTCCCTCATGTCAAACATTGGTGGGAAACTTACTGGGAGAAAATTTCCACAGAGGAGTCTGGAATATATGGGGTCGATCCCAATTGGGATTTTTTTGTGGATGCGGTAAAAGAACAGTATTACCCTGTTGGAAACTATGAGGACTAGTACATGAGATGGACCAAACTACGGCAAGAGGGGGACCAAGTAGTTCCAGAGTTCACCATTACCTTCCATACCTTGTGCACCAAGCTGGGTATCAAAGACTCTGAGTGAAATTTGGTTCTGAAATACCGTGGGGCTCTACACAGATACATCGAGACTGAAATGGATTTTTTGGACATCTCATCACTCAGTGCTGCTTATTGATATGCTGTTAAAATTGAGCAGAAATTTAAGCACCAGAAAAATCGGGAATTTGGGTCTGCAAATCCGCAACAACCAAAGTATGACAAAGACATCCCTAACAAATAGTCTCCTGAAAACCATTCCAAGACACAGGAAAATAAGGGTCATGGGAAGACAAGGAAGGACACCGGAAAATAGTGTGATTTCCACAAAATCCCTTGGCACAAGAATGATGAATGTCGCTCAAAACAGTCATTGGTGGCCGAGATCAAACACAAGGAGCCGAACCCTGATTCTGAATCTGATTCTAAAAATACTGGTAAAGGAAAGATCATTGACGTAGACCCCACTGCTATTGTTGCGACCGCAACAATTCAACCAGAAGAACCAACAGATCCTGAAGAGGGGAAGCACCTTTTTCATTCACAGATGTGGGTGAAGGGGACCCCACTGCATTTTATTGTTGATAGCGGAAGGCATAAGAACCTCATCTCAGTAAAGGTCATCAAACAGTTGGGATTGTCAAAAACACCACACTTGAAGACATACAACATCGGGTGGCTTCGCCAAGGATAAGATATTCATGTCAGCCACTAATGTCGATTGTCAGATGGCATCTATCCCTTCAAGGATGAGGTATTATGTGATGTTTCCCCACTGGATGTCTGTGATGTTCTCTTGGGCCAACCATATATGTGGAAGCGCCATGTTGTTTATGAGTCTCGACCCGGTAGTGTCATTGTTACTTTGTGGGGTCATCTCTACAGAATAGCAGAGGTAGTTCCAACAATTGTTCGAACTAAAAAGTGCCACAAGGTAGTATCTCATACTGCAAAATTCATCTTCTTCACAATCTATTCAAAAGGGGAACATAAGGACATTGCAACCACTACAATTTCACCCACTGCACCTTCTATCCAATAGAAGCAGTTCGACAAGGTTGCAACAAAGAACAGAAATTCCTTCTAAACACCTTCCTATCATGTATCTCGACTTGCTAAATAGCCTCAACTTTAACAGGTTCATGACAGACTTCCACAAACTAAGCAGCGCGACGTCTCCAACAATACAAGCAGCTCACCTAGATGTAGATCCAACAAATTCTTTTCTCTCTCCCCCGGGAACTCAATGCAATGGAGACCATTTCTTCCTAAGGAGGGAGGATTGATCCAGGTGGATATTGGTGGCCACCCACGTTTTCCAACTGGCTCAAAACAACGTTCTGGCAATTTTGACAATTTACTATTTTTAGCAGGTTTTAACTTCTGGGGCCATTTTGAGGGCCTAAATGAAGGTTTTTTGAGATAAAGGTTCTATATAATAGCCAAAGGCATGATTGAGCCCCCAAAATGAATCTCCTCGACGATAACTTTCCAACAAGCTATCATACGCCTAAAACAGAGATTGTATACAAAAGTTACGACCCCAGGAAGTTGATGTACTAACTTACCTAAACGGGGCCCACATGAATTTTGGCGCTTCATCTCCTAGGGTTAGGTTTTTGGATGTATAGGACTTTTGGCATTCTCGTTTATTGTAAAATGGCCTTCATAGCGTCATTGTAACCATCTTCTTGTGAATTCGATAAGCCGTCACATCTCTTCTCAGAGATAAGTTGCCACCATTCTAGCGAGTCTTTCACTCTGTATTTTTACAGTCTCTGTACATTTATTTGATTAATAGAAATCATGTATTACTTTATATCTGTGTTTATGGTTTCATCTCTGATACATTTCTGTTATATTATTGAATATCTGCAATATCTCTGTGCACTTCTTTATTATATCTTCGCTCTCATTTCATGCCAAAAATAATCCAGATCAGTTGTATCAGAGCAGGCTGCTCTTGATCATTTTTTTCAGTGCATGTCCCTGACGAGGTCCAAGTATAGAAAGTTGGGTCTCGATCTTGTCTCTCATGAAGACAATCACTCTCGCATAGCCAAGAAACCCTCAATGGCGGAAGAAAAGAAAAATGATGGAGCAGACGATCCTATCAATCTGTTGCTTTAGCAAGCTCTCACGTGACAGAGGGATGAAATGATGGGGATTTTTTCTCACATCCTTCAATGCCTGCCGATAGCATCAGGAAAATCTTCATCAAGTGGCCACTTTGGAGGCACCTCACCTTTCAAGGTACACGTTAATTTTGATACTCCTGTATTTGAAGGACAGATAGATGTAGAAGCCCTAGAAGAATGGTTAACTCTGCTAGAAGGTTATTTCTCTGTTCACAATTCTTCTGACAAAGAAAAGATCACCTTCGCACCCATTAAAGCTCTCCCTCATGTCAAACATTGGTGGGAAACTTACTAGGAGCAAATTTCCACAGAGGAGTCTGGAATATATGGGGTCGATCCCACTTGGTATTTTTTTGTGGATGCGGTAAAAGAACAATATTACCCTGTTGGCAACTATGAGGACCAGTACATGAGATGGACCGCACTGCATCAAGAGAGGGGCCAAGCAGTTCTGGAGTTCACCAATACCTTCCATACCTTGTGCACCAAGATGGGTATAAAATAATCCGAGTGAAATCTGGTTCTGAAATACCGTGGGGCTCTACACAAATACATCCAGACTGAAATGAATTTTCTGGACATCTCATCACTCGGTGTTGCTTATCGATATGCTGTTAAAATTGAGAAGAAATTTAAGCACTAGAACAAACGGTAATTTGGGTCTGCAAATCCGAAACAACCAAAGTATGACAAAGATGGCCCTAACAAACAGTCTCCTAAAAATCAGTCCAAGACATAGGAAAAGAAGGGTCAAGGGAAGAAAAAGAAGGAGACCGGAAAATGGTGTGATTTCCACAAAAGCCCTTGGCACAACACCGATGAATGTCGCTCAAAACAGTCATTGGTGGCCGAGATCAAAGACAAGGAGCCGAACCCTGATTCTGAATCTGATTCTAAAAATAATGGTAAAGGACAGATCATTGACGCTGACCCCAGTGCTATTGTTGTGACTACAACATTTCAACCAGAAGAACCAATAGATTGTGAAGAGAGGGAACGCCTTTTTCATTCATAGATGTGGGTGAAGGGGACCCCGCTGCATTTTATTGTTGATAGTGGAAACCAGAAGAACCTCATCTCAGCAGAGGTCATCAAACAGTTGGGATTTTCGACAACACCACAACCGCAACCATACAACATCGAGTGGCTTCACCAGGGACGAGATCTTCGTGTCAGCCAACAATTTCGATTGTCATATGGCATCCAACCCTTCAAGGACGAGGTATTATGTGATGTTTCCCCACTGGATGTCTGTGGGGCAACATCACATATATGTGGAAGCGCCATGTTGTTTATGAGTCTCGACCCCGTAGTGTCATTGTTACTTTGGGGGGTCATCTCTACAGAATACCAGAGGTAGTTCCAACAATTGTTCCACCTAAAAAGTTCTGCAAGGTAGTATCTCATACTGCAAAATTTAGCTTCTTCACAATTTGTTCGAAAGGGGAACAAAAGGACATTGCAACTACTACAGTTTCGCCCCTTGCACCTTCTATCCAACAGAAGCAGGTCGACAAGGTTGTAGAAAAGCACAAAAATTCCTTTTGCACACCTTCCTCTCATGTAGATTGAATTTTTAAACAACCTCAACTTCAACAGGGTCATGACAGACTTCCACAAACTAAGCAACACAACATCTCCAACAATACAAGCAGCTCACCTAGATGAAGATCCATGAAACACTTTTCCCTCTCCATCGGTAAGTCAACGCAATGGAGACCATTACTACCTAAGGAGGGAGGATTGATCCAGGTGGATATCAATGGCCACCCACCTTTTCCAACTAGCTCAAAACAAATTTCTGGCAATTTTGACAATTTACTATTTTTAGTAGGTTTTAACTTCTAGGGCCATTTTGAGGGCCTAAACGAAGGTTTTTTGTGATATAGGTTCTCAATGATAGACAAAGGCATGATTTATCCCCCAAAATTAATATCCTCAATGATACTTTTCCAACGAGCTATCATACGCTTAAAACAGAGATCGTATACAAAAGTTATGACCCCGGGAAGTTGATGTACTAACTTACCCAAACGGGGCCCACATGACTTTTGGCGCTTCATCTCCTAGGGTTAGGTTTTTGGATGTATAGGAATTTCTGAATTCCCGTTTATTGTAAAAGGGCCTTCAAAGCCTCATTGTAACCATCTTCTTGTGAATGCAAGTAGCCATCACATCTCTTCTTAGAGATAAGCTGCCACCATTCTAGCGAGTCTTTAACTCTGTATTTTTACAGTCTTTGTACACTTATTTGATTAATAGAAATCATGTATTACTGTATATATGTGTTTATGGTTGCATCTCTAATACATTTCTTTTATATTATTGAATATCTGCAATATCTCTGTGCACTTCTTTATTATATCTCCGCTCTCATTTCATGCCGAAAATAATCTGGATCAGTGGTATCAGAGTAGGATGCTCTTGATTGTTTTTTTCAGTGCATGTCCCCGACGAGGTTCGAGTATCACAAGTTGGGTCTTGAGCTTGTCTCTCTTGAATACAATCGTTCTTGCACACCCAAGGAACCCTCAATGGCGAAAGAAAAGAAAAACAACGGAGCAAGCGATCCTATCAGTCTGTTGCTTGAGCAAGCTCTCATGCGATAGAGGGACGAAATGATGGAGAATTTTGCCCACATCCTTCAACGCCTGTCGATAGAATCAGGCACATCTTCATCAAGTGGCCACTTTGGAGGAACCTCACCTTTCAAGGTACAAGTTAATTTTGATATTCCTGTATTTGAAGGACAGATAGATGCAGAAGCCCTAGAAAAA